>JAMZAV010008337.1:0-44766 GCA_024449915.1 Sweltsa coloradensis
AGAACCCCCAAAAAAAGCCGGGGGCCCAACTATTTAAACCCCCCTCCACGGTCAAGCTCCAAAAACCCCTTTAAAGCAATATACGTGAGTTTCAGGCACCCACTTCCCCATGCCCAGCCCGAGTTTGCAATTTCGGTGTTCGAGTGGAACTGGTTAAACTACCTCTGCTTAACCGCTAGCTTTCATAATACACTAAGTTATAAAACGAACTTTGGAAGAAGAATAGTATAGCATATCGAGGAATTGACAATGGATGAGGTGAGTCTGAGCTAGTCTTGCTAACTCTTCCCTTTTCGGGTCAAGCTCCATGAGGCAGAGACCCTTCAGAGCCAATAAAGGCGAAAAGTTTTTCAAATTGCTACTTCGAAAGCCTAAACGTACGTTTAAAATTCTGAAATAACTTAATTAAAGATTGTCGGATTGTGTGGTGATAATCTTGGGCAAACCTCCATGTAGTCGGGCCCTACCTACCCCACTATCAATTTGAATTGTGTAAATTTTACAACTTTGAAATGACTAAAACAATTGTTGAACAATTAAAATAAATAAATGATAACATTATAGGCGATAATAATTGGATATGAAATGAAATAGGTGTATCATAGTCATGGCAGGGGAGGGGAAGGAGGGGGAGATGACCCCCCCTCTTAGATTCTCACCAGTATTTTCATATTTGGAGGTAAAACATAATTATACGCGAGGCACGTAGAAGGCGTCCTTCAGTAAATGATTAATTGATAAGCATTTTTCGAAATTTGAAGGTGATTTTTGTATTCGAGACGATGAGTGGTGATGAATGACGATTTCAAAAAAATACATGCCACATACAGGATTCGAACCCACGTCCTCGTAAAGCTACACGCTTCGGACTAGCGCCCTAATGGAATGTGCCACCGCGGACGGCTGCAAACATGATTCACGTATAAATACGTAATGGTATTTTATTTATACAGAATTAAGCAAGGAAAAACGCCAAAGTCGTTAAAAGACGAGTGAGCGAGCCATGTTATGAGTAAAACCCGGAAACATTCATTTTCCTCCTCCTACCTAAGGCTGGATCTAGCCATCATGGGTTTTTCCTCCTAGGCTATTAGGCTATATGATGGATGCAAATGTTCCCGTGTACTCAACACATCACACAAGTCGCTCATTCGTTTAACAACAACTTTGGCGTTTTCTTAGTATGATAGCTACTTTCAAATTTGATTGGTGCCCAGGAAGCCAAGTCTTGAGACCAACTCCCTTTCGTTCCGAGTCGCGTTATTGTTTCAAGTCGCTCAAAATCGCCAAATCGTGTCTTGGGGACAAGACCACGAGTCGCACGGTGACTTGGAACGAACGTTTTTTCACGTTTCAAACCACGATGTTTTGTTGGTGAGTTGGATGATTTCATGCGATTGACTGCCACATCGAACGTTTTTAATGACAATAAATAGTTATAAGGTACATATGAATAGAGATGTAAATTACACGCTAGAAATATCGACAGAAGGTTTTAAAACTATTGAAAGTGTCCTTATTGTAATGATAAATTGTTTACGTTCGTTGCAAGTTAGCGTGCATCTTGTACCTACCTGCATAAGTATCGCTCTAGACCACAACTATGATTATTTTATTTGCGTTAAATGTAAAAAATAATTGACATCTTTGGTTAAAAATTTCCTAATTTTTATTAACGGATTTTGCTGAAATGTTAACAACAGCCTAAATGTCGGTCCCGTAAGTGTGTTTGAAATTTCATGCGCAATCCGGTCACATTTCGGCAGTTCACGCATTCACTCACTCATACAGGAAGGAACAGACGAAGACTCGTTTGAGTTGAAGTTCCTCCACCGGTGGTTGAACCAGGACCTTCGCTGTAGCCAACTGAGCTACGATAAAACATCCCACATATCATGTCTATATTTTCCTCACTTTATGTCGTAACTACTTAATAACTGCGTCATAGTCGCTTCTATAAAACCAAGGTGAAAACAACACTTGGGAAGTGCATCAATGAACTGACGTGAGTAGGGCTGAGATGTACATTGGCTCGATTTGCGTGCAGAAATGAATTTTGGTTTAAATGATAGAAACCATTCACCCAAACTTGATCAGGTGTTTCAATTTTTTACACCGCCATCTGGGAAAAATGGCCGCCATAGTTACATTTCAGAAAACGATTAAAACTCATGCAATTATTATGTTTAAAATACGAAAAAAAATTAGTGTACTAATGATCTATAAGAAATAATAAAAAAAATACAATAACCCGATTTTTTTTTAAATTCTAAAATTTTATTTTTTCAAATTTAGTTGATTTGTACTTTTGTGGTCTATTTAGGCGAATAAAGGGGGCAAAAGAGTTTTAGAGTGCATGATAGATAGAAATATGATCGATAGATAATAATACTTAACAAACTATTAACTGCTTAATTAATTTTGGTAGCCATCTTGAAAAATATGACCGCTAATAAAAGTTTTCAATTAGTTTTCAGCTAAATTTAAAATATTACGAAATAATAAATGTATATAATATACAATTTGAATAAAGTTTACACTTATTATTACATTTAAGGATAGACCTTTATAGGCCTTATTAATGTGTAAATATATATTATTTATTTGTCGATTTTTTAGTTGTATTGCTGACAACAATTTCTTTTCACTTATCTTAAAAATGCGAAATGGGCGTGGTCTATACCATATATTATACATGTGAGCGCTAATATACTTTTTATGTTGACATTTAAATACAATTTTTTAAATGTCTGAGTGCACATTGCTATGTCTTAAACTCAAAGCGATTTGGAATAGCACCTATCTTTATGAACGCGATATGCGAGGTGACCTCCTGCAATTTTTAAAATCAACACGTTAGGCTAGTACCACAAGACCTTTTTTACATTTATGAGAAAAATATGTAGTCATACAAAAAGGTATTTGATACATATGCAGTTTGACTCACCAATTTCTACATCATTGGTCCTCATCACACTAACGGGACTTTGACATCGTCTTCGTCATCATCTGTATCTACTGAATGCAATAATCCCCGATATTTTGACAATCGTGGCATTTGTATAAAGAATTACAAGTTAGATAATTTTTCATGCAAAAACAGCTTTTCACCGTAAACTGGCCTTTGCATCCACACCTTACTCTTTCCAATATATCGCCTTAGGAGCCGAAGACATTACACAGAAACCGTAGATTCTTTGAGCCCAATTTACAAACCATTGATTTCAGTAAGTGGTAGAAAGTTAGGATGAGAAGAACGATAACCTTGCTTATCCTTGCCATGGCATTAGCTCTTCTGATATGTGGTGCATGGTTATGCTCCTAAAGTTGGCGGCAATTTCTCTCCTTCAATTTTCTTGGTCCTAAACAATTCCGGAGCAGGTATTTGACTTCAGTGATTTTAAAGTGTTTGGGGGCATACGTTTGGCATGTAAGCTTTCAAGATCGTAAAATACCTGGTCGAAATCGAAATCGTCTTCTCCCAACTTATCCAAAGTTTGTACTACAAGTTTAAATTCAGTAGACAAGTCAAGATACACGGTACAATTTTCTTTTTGAAAGTTTAGCTAATTTTCCACCCCAATCTCCACCAGGGAAACAGTGAAGTCCGACCAATCACTTACATTTTAAATTGTCTAATTCAGTGCACTCATCATTCAAATTGATTCTTCTTTTGTGTTTGCCATGGCCAGTAATAAAAGATAAAATTTTCAGCAGATTATACCTTGAACAAAGGTATACTAAGAGTAAGAATACGTCTGTGTCCGGCGACATGACGTCAATGTAACAATTTATGCACATCTTCATTGCATCTAGAACGTGAAAGGGAATTAAGTTGTCGGCTTCCTCGTGTGTATGGCGTTCAATATTCGTTTAAACAAGTCGGGATGGTTACTGAAGGTACATCTACTGAAACAACATTGACTCGTTTTTATCCTATCTGAATGACTTCAAAAGTGTTTTACGTAAGTTCACAGTATAGGGCTAAGTTGTGATTTACTCTCAATGTGAGATAGTAATGTCTTCTGAGAAATGAGTTTTATATTGTTGCGTTATTAACAATGAATTTCATTAGGTACAACTATCACTACGTTTTTATAAAATATTACCTTTAGTTAGTTAAGGCGTTATGTAATATGTAAACAATATATTCTTCCCTCGACGTAAAAAGAAAGAATTCTCCTAATACGAAGAACAAACTCATTGGCAAAGTCCTTGCAAGTATTCATTCCAGGATCTTTCGTGATACATTGCACTATCAAGACCATAGAATCTACAAAGCATATATTACTGTCTGACACTGCGGGAACAGGCACCTGTTCAAGTCGTTTTACATAACGTTGTTCTAGCTTTAACATGAAAGAGCTTGTATCATTTGGAATTAGCAAGGAATCACAGTACGACCAACTTAAAAGTGAATCTTCTTGTTGCATATAGGTAAATAACTTAGGTTACTTTTTTTGACAGTGACCAAACATACATTTGGAATAAATCAATAATAAGTCGATTGCAACAAAATCATCGTACAGTATAGCTGGCTATCTCTATTATCTCTAAATATTATTTAACGAAGTTATGATAATAAGTTGCTTCTCAACTAAAAATGCATTGTCTTCCAGGTGATCGAGGATGCCTGCCTTACTTTATCTACATGGTTGAACATACGAACTGATATCTTTCCGAGGAGAGATGATATGTTCTAGCAAAGTCGATGCTTTATCACACCCGTTCTTTGAATCAAACTCGTCTACTAAGGGTCTTAATTCTCACATCGTGGTCGTCCTCATCTTTGTCATCGTACGTGTTGTCATTATCGTCGTTGTGGGGAGGTCGTCAATAGAATGAAGAGAAGAGAGGTCCCCGACGACGACTGCTAGAGCGATAGAGCATAGTTACAGGGAATGATACTCCCTATACTACCAGCTGATGTTTGCGATATGGAACTTAATCTTTCTCGCCCTTTACGAAACAGATCCCAGGCTTAGATGAGGGACGTCAAATTGGATACGCCATGTTATGTTTATATAATATCCCAGAAAACTCAACCGGATTCCACCGTTCAAGAGCTTACAAAAATCGCGGTCTACAAACTGCTCCTGTAGGAAACTGTTTTTTTTTTTTATATCACGGGTGTAGTATACATCTTGGTTTTTGTTACCCAAAAATTACTTTGGTGTATAAATAAAACTAGGAAAAACGCTCAGTTGGACGCGTTGATAAGCGAGCACGTGCTATAGCTAGACCCACATTGCACATTTTTAAAATTTTAAAATTTACGACGTTCGCGTTTCCAGTATTATTTATTATTGCCAGGTATTTGGGTAAACCCGTGTGTAAATCTTTACTTTAAAATCCACCGCCATCTAGAGGACATTGACTCCTTGGGAAAACAGTTATTTAAACTCTTGTTGAAAAATAATAGACTGCTTCCTCGAAAGTATTTTGATTACTTCTAGGTGGCAGTGCATTAGAAACTTCGCGCGTCTTTTCGTTGCCATGGCAACGTTACTTTTGTTTAATGTAATTTCCATCTACACTACTTATCGAATCAAATAAAATTAACATATTCGTGACCGGACGGACATTCTAAATGATTGGCTATCTCAGATTTTGTCGCCGTTGAGTTTGAAAAAAAAACTTTCGATTAACTTTAATGTAACTTTTTAACTTTTTGAACGATTTTTGCCACAAAACTAATGGCATTCAATCGGGAACGAAACTTGCGAATGGTCAAAATTTCAACTCGATCCGAGCCTCCGTTTGACCGCTATCATGAGCCAAAAAAGCTGTGCGAATTTCCGTTCCCATGGTAACGGGACTTTGTTATAATGTAATTTCCATCTACACTACTTATCGGATCAAAATAAAAATAACATATTCGTGACCGGACGGACATTCTAAATGATTGGCTATCTCAGATTTTGTCACCGTTGATTTGAAAAAAAAACTTCGATTAACTTTAATGTAACTTTTTAACTTTTTAACGATTTTGCCACAAAACTAATGGCATTCAAGCAGAGAACGAAGCTTGCAGAGGGTCAAAATTTCAACTCGACCCGAGCCTCCGTTCGAACGTTAGGCGAGACAAACAAAAAAAAAAAAAAAAAAAAAAAAAAAAGCAAAACAAACAAACAAACAAACAAAAAAACAAAAAAAAAAAAAAAACAAAACCAGTGACTAATTTTTCCGGCAGAGTCAAATGGAAACGCTCGCTTCGCTCGCTTAATTAGGAAATATATAGAGGGAAAATAGAAGGAAAGGACCAAATTGACTACATCTGAGCCCGCTGGTATTTTGGAGAAGCGCGCGTATGCAGTTGGAAAGCAATTTTCTTACTAGTACAGGCGCAAAGTGTATCTCGTAGGCTATTCGTGGAAGAATATAGCGGTCAACGGCATCGTACAAAGGTATCAATTACAATGTTTTTGGACATGGGTTACATCGTCGCAATCACTGCAGGCGTCGTCGGCGGCGTCGCGACGCCTTACATACGTTTTGGATTATAACTCTCTTACCGTTCATCTCACAGAAAATATCATAGATTCATTTTCATTCAGTTTTGTAATATACATCGATTGGTGCTATTAACTTTTCAGTAATATTTAACAATTATAATTTTTTATCAATAAAATGGTACAAACACGAAATATTAAACTAAATAGTGCTAATTACTTATGGAGGGGGCACCCTGACCGGTAAGCTATATTCGTTATCTCCCTAAAACCCTTAATAATAAATAACTAACCAAACTGTCTTGTGATCAATAATATACTTGATACAATAATATAGTAGTATTCCAACAAAATGGCAAGGAAGCTGGATTGTAATTGAATGTGTTCCCCTTAATAACAATTAAAAAACGAACTACCTTGTGATCGATATTAGCCATTATGTTATAGCGTTTTCCATTGGCCGCACTCAGGTCGCACTAGTGTGCCCTAGTGCGCACTGGATTGCCACTTGTCTTTTCATTTGTTCAGTTTTGTGATGTTATTCAAGTGGAGGTTGACAACAATGACATCTCTGCACTCGCCGAGTGCATGCCAATGGAAAACGCCATTAGATGGGATGCGTCTAGGAATAGTTGTTGGTAAAACCTTTATATTATTGTACCAGGAGTAATATCGATCACAAGGTAGTTCGGTTGGTTAATCATAATTAAGGGGGACACATTCAATTAGAATCAAGCATCCTCGTCATTTTTTCAGTTGCCAATGCATCGAAATGATTTAGATAATATTATTCTACGGCCAGGTGAACTTCATACTGTTATGGCCATGCTACGTGCCATTGGAACATATATTGACAATAGTGGAATAGAACAGTTTTGGGTCGAGTCTGGCATTTTTGGTAATTCTACTGTGAGACAGATTATGGATTGGTAAACATGTCAACAGAGGGGTTAAAGCCCATTTAACTATGCTTCAAGCATTACACACGTTATATATTGAAGCGTGTTTAAAGGAGAATCCACACCACGAAGAAGAATACTTGAAATTGCCAAATCTCGTTCATGACAGTTGCAAAGAAGGAGATTGCAGTGATGTTAAGGTTGCCCACACTGAGGTTTTTAAATCCTTGGAAGAGTCCACATTCGGTGACAGCTTAGATAAGTTTGAAGTTCAGGGATGCACATAGCCATTATTTAAAGTGGCAGTTCAGTACATGAAGATGATTGAAGAGCCCTCTCTTTTCATCCGGGCTGCACGTACTGCTGACTGGAAACTTCATTTGACATCTCTTGAAAGCCTCGTTAAATACTTCTTTGCGCACGATAAGCGAAATTATGCTCGTGTTATTCCTTTTTATCTTCCTGAGATGAGCGACTTACAGGAAACAGTCCCAAACATATATGAAGAGTTTACATCAGGGAATTGTATAGTTAATAAATACAGCACAGTTCCATTTTGCTCCATTGGTGGTGACCACGCTCTCGAACAAGTTATCCGAACCCTGAAAGTAGATGGATGTCTAACCGAGCTAACACTAAACCCAGGTGCTCGTGCTCGCTATTTCTTAATTGCTCCGGAAATGGCTCGACTATCAAAAGATTCTCAAGAGATAGCTGGCTTAAACACTTTCATCTCTGCTCGTCACCAACGTGACAAAAAAAAGCATTCTAGACAGGAAAATGTGAATACTCAAAAGTTGGTGGAAACAATTAAGAATAACACAAACCCCTTTGAAGACAAATCCAATGAGTTAACTAATTTCATCACTAAAAAGGTCATGCCAGAAGAAGTCGTGAACAATGTATTGCGAAGAAATGAAGTGGGCATTCAAGAATATTCTGAATTCGTTTCGGAGCGCATAGCCTGCAACACTGTAAGCGTATGGGCCCCATGCAATGAATAATTTCAATTTATAGATGTGGAAATGTGCATCGAAAAAGGTTCTCATTAAAACCAAAAACGAGATAATTGAACTGAGAGAAACATCGTCATTGATGATGAGAATTCTCGTTGTTGACAGGTCAAGACCCGAGCTAGATCTAAAACAAGGGATAGGTAATTACGAATTCTCGGTTGTACCTCGAGAATTGTTTGCTGTAGATGAGACACTTCACCACTGTTCAACTAAGAGTAATCCAATGGCTATTCTCGAAGGTGCCCGCAAAAAAGACACGGAGGAAATGGAAACTTGAGTCTGCAGTGCAACATTCAGTAGCAATAATCGATGTTATGGCTGAGGTTCAATCCCTACCTAAAACTAAAGACATAAAGACTTGTGAGCAGCTAGCCATTCTTTTTGCCAACCGAGTAGAGAATAAATATTGCTCGTTTTCCGAAGTGCACGTAGCTTTTGATCGATATGATATACCCTCGTCACTAAAGTCGGCAACACGCCTATTGGAAATATCAGTCTAAGCCAGTTTCTAGCACACGCTAACACAAAACATGAACTTATACAGTCTATCTTGCGACGAAAGTCATCAAAGCATCTGAAAACCAGAGACAAACAGTGGTTGAATGGTCATATCAAATCCAAACTACAAAGGCACCTCTCGAACATCTGGCTAGTCCGCAAGAAGAAGCAGGTACAAAAATGATTCTTCATGCTGTAGATGCGACTTTAATAGAGGCAACTCAGATTTCTATCTTCTCTCCTGATACAGATGTTTTCGTCCTTGCACTCATACGTTACCCTCAATAATTGTGCCCGAGTTCACTATTTGTCACAGGTCGTGGAGATAGATTTAGAAGTATCGAGATTGGTTTGGTGTACAATGGATTGGGCCCAGAAAGAGCTTCAGCACTTCCCGGATTTCATGCATTCACTGGTGCTGACAACACAGGTGCATTTCATGGAAAAGGAAAGCTTACGTGTTGGAAAGTTTTCGAAAATGCCGAAGCTCAAATCATCTCTGCATTTACTGAACTAGGCAAATCTACTGAGCTCAAAGAATGTGTTACAACTGGCGTAGAACTTTTTGTTTAAAGTAACTGATGACCTGCGTTGGTGGATGTTCAACAAAAAGGGTTGTGAGTCTTCGAAACTTCCCCCTACAAAGCAGCATTACATCAAAGTATTCTTTCATCAGTCCTGGATCTGGAACAACGACAATATCGCCAACCCCGAACATTTGCCTCCAGAAAACTACGGATGGATGCTGGAGAATGATAATTCGCGAGACTTTCAACCCAGAATGACAACACTATACCTCCTGCGCCAACTGCCATTATAGAACTTGTAAAATGCAGCTGTTCTAAATCAAGATGTGCATCGCGGTGCAGCTGTAAATCCCACAGATTACGATGTATACCGAGTTATGCCAATGCACAACCGAAGACGAGGATAACACCTGTTGGAACTCTGTACCCGAGACGTTGGTCGATACATCATCAGATGTAGATGAAGATGGCCCAAGATGGATTGTAAGTCTCTTTTAAACTTTCTATTCGTGTATATAGTTATGTTAAGGTAAAAATGTGTGGGATGGTGAATTTCAACCACTTGTTTAAGCGACTTTCACATCTTTATTGAGCATGTAAATGGTATCTGTATCATAGATTTTATGTTCTCCCAATCCAAAACAGAGGCACAGGTCACATAGAGGGTTGGAAAGTATGATTGAGGTAGTAATGAAAGTGGGTACCTCGGTAGTGGTTTGAGAGGATAATAAAGTATGATTCAAAGTAAGCACGATTACCCTCCTTGCGCTCACCGCTCCCCACAAGAAGTAAACCATGCAAACCAGAATGTAAGTTATATAAGGACATGACGAATATGGTTTACCGGTCAGGGTGCCCCCTCCATAAGTAATTAACACTAATTTAGTTTAATATCTCGTTTTGTACTATTTTATTGATAAAAAATTATAATTGTAAAATTATTGAAAAGTTATAGCACCAATCGATGTATATTACAAAACTGAATGAAAATGAATCTATGATATTTCTGTGTGATGAATGGTAAGAGAGTTATAAGCCAAAACGTATGTAAGCGTCGCGACGCCGCCGACGGCGCCTGCAGTGATTGCGACGATGTAACCCATGTCCAAAAACATTGTTATACATACCTTTAAATAATCCCGTTTACCGCTATATTCTTCCACGAATAGCTACGAGACCCAAAATCATACACTTTGCGCCTATACTACGCTTTGCTACATACACATAGCTCTAAATCCTAAACTATTTACGCTACCGTTGAGACATTTATGTTCTTGTACGTAGAAATACACACATTGTCATCAGCTTTTAACTATATGGTCCATTACAAGTTTTTCATTCAAATTAATAACAATACTTAAAAACACGTGGTCTCTGACAGTAAAAGCCTACTTGTACCGCCTTAAAAAAATTTTTTTTCCCCTTATATTTTTTGTATGCATTTTAAATAAATTTTTCTTCAAGCCAAAACTTCTTTCATTATGTTCCCGTTTGTTTCGTTTCGTGCGCTTAAAAACGTTTTTTCTAAAAATCAGCATTGTCGCCCAATGTTTATCCAGATGGCGGCCGAAAAATTGAAGAACACCTAGATTTAATTAAGTTACGAGATACCTAACGTTTAAAAACAAAAATAAATTCATATTCTCACGGGCATCGCATGAACGAGCCAAGGCCCATTTTTTTAGGATCGATTGTGGTGATGCGTTGATGTACGATACGTAAGCTTTTTTCCTATACGTCCTATATCTCGATCGCGTGTCCTGTGGCCATGTGAGCATTTGTCTGTATGTATAAAAGTCGTCTGTATGTCGGGCCATACGGCCGAATTCGGACCAAAATATTTAGCTGAAATGTTTTAAACGTCAAATCATCCGTGAACCAGATAAACTGAGAACTGCTAATGCAAAATGAGCGCATGGCATTTGGATTTAAACCTACAATTTAAATAAAAATGAAGTGATTTTTTAAAAATATCAATGGTAACATTTGTTGAGATTTTTCATATGAAAAAATAGGCCACAGCTACGATATAAAAAAAGTATTCAGATAATAGTTCGTCTAATGCTAGTGCGGTGTGATTTTTTCGATTATGTTGTTGTCAACACGGTATGTCCATTCTTAAAGGTAATATGTCATTATCTTGGATTAAAATTCATCAATTAATTAAATAATGATGACCAAGATGACCATCCACAAGAATGACAGTGCATACCGCAGTAGACCCTATACAGTATACAGCTGCAGACTACGCAATATAAATGGTATAATTAAAATCGTAGACTAGACCACCTACTTATATTCTAACCCACGTCATGAATGTGAGATATGTTGTACGCTTTACTAAGAGCTCTAAACCATATTCGAGTGTCGTTGCAATTTGGAACAGAGCATTGCTCTGATATCGTAAAAGACAAGGAGAAGTAGACTAATTCCATCTCGCCAAACATCAGCTAGGTAAGTATAAAAGAGAAGTAATTATGACTCCCCCTCCCCCCCCCTCCCCCCCCCCCCCTCCCAAAGATGCGGACTTCTGGCAGTCGGTCGTCGGGGAACTCCGTACCCCTTCCCTGACAACCCCCTGTTTGACGACACGATGACCTGATAACAACGAAACGATGCCAAGTAACGATGACTGACCACGCGACGTGAGAAACCTTTTCTTTCACCTACTCGTGGCTGGTTCTGACCTAGCATAGGTTTGTCCTCTCTTAAATCCTTTAGGCTTAGAGTGCGCGCATCATAACCGAACGGTTGACGGCAGCCCTGAAACCAAAAAACTTAAAAACCATTTTCCTGTTCGCCCTCCCTAAGCTTGAAAATTGTCAGAGTTGAATTTTTCATGACGCTGGATGGCAGTATCTATACAGTGTTAGGAGTAGTACATAGCTGGCGTTCCATTTAGCTCTGGGTGTATTCTGTCTGATCAAGTGTATGTGACCACAAATGGTTTTGTTCAAGATTATACTTAGGAAACGCGCCTAAAGTGTCGTTGTAACGAGTGAGTGAGCCATGTGTGGAGTACCCGGTAACGTTCCCCTTCTCCCATATACCTGAGTTTTTTTATTTTTTAAGGCCTACTCTAGCCTATCGTAGGCTAGAGTGGTGCATTATGCCTTACAGGGACGCGCCCGATAGTACACCAACTGTAAAACCAAAACCCTATTAATTATACTATGTATAATACTTATCGTATCAAACTAAATGCAAATGTTCCCGCGGTACTCAAACACATGGCTCCACTCTCTCCGTCAACAACGACTTTGGCGTTTCCCTAGTGTACATCTCACCCCTTAATGATAAATATGCAAAACGTCAATTTGTTTGATGTGTTTTCTCTCTTCTCGTCTTGGCGGCATGTTGCGTTTCTTTATATGTGCCAAGGAGTCAATGAAATATGGACCTCTAGGACGAACTTCTTTACAAAATTATAACTAGGGAAAACGCCAAAGTCGTGTTAGACGAGTGAGTGTAAGTCCATCGTGTTGAGTACCCCTGGTAACATTTACTTTTTCCCCTAATCTATCGACCTCCACTAGCCTATCATAGGCGTAGAGTGGTCGCCATTATGCCTACAGTAGACGCCGCCCTTACACTAACGCTAAACTTTGAAAACCCTATATATTTATACGATATAATTGTATCAAACTTACACCCAAATTTGTCAAATGTTGCCGGGCTACTCAACACATGACTGCTTCACTCGTAGTAACAACGAGACACTTTGGCGTTTCCCTAGTGGGTGTGTGGCCAAGTGCGCGACTTATGGCCGAAATCTGGAGACGTGGGTGTCAATTCCCCTGGTTGAAAAGTTGTTTTGTGTTCATTTTCTGGATTGTTATTTTAAATAATTATTAAACATCGTTTTAAAATGAATATAAGCAGTGTAGTTCCATCATCTGTGACAATGACCTTCTATATTCCGAGTTTCAAGATTGTAAATCTTTCGCGACGGCTGTGGGGCAGATAGCCTGAAAACCCCCCTAACTCGGGTGAGGAGTAAACAGGGTTCGAGTTTAGTCATCGCCTTAAGCAGTCGGTGCGCTTGCTGCGGGCGAACGACCGTTCGCCCTAGATGGATTTCAAAAAAGCATTGATTCGGTTCCGCACGATTGTCGTTAACAAAGTTCTTGATTGTTTATAAGGTGAACCACAGGTGATAACGGTTGTCATGGGCGCAATTAATTAATACTAAAAAACAATTAGTATTCTGTTTATATTGAAAATATGGCAATAAAGAGAGGGATCTCCCAGGGGACACCCTGAGCCCTCTATGGTTTTGTCTCTCGATTAAAACCCAGGTATCAGAGTTACTTATATCAACAAAATGTGGATATCGCACTATTCCTTGTAAGAAATAATTGAAAGGATAACACATCTGCTGGTATATGGAATGATTTTAAAATGTATGAAAAATCAAAAGAGAGCTAAAAATTTTATTGACATTGTTGTATTGAAGCCCCCCTAGAAGAAGAAAGAACTATGTGAGGACAGAAGGAAATGGCGGAGCTGGTGGTGTAAGAAGAAAGTAAAGAAGAGACGATATGGACGGATAAGATGAATTGAAGAGAAAGAAATGAAGGAGAAGAGGACATGACAGGTGCCAAGCTAGCCGGTTGTTAATAAACATCTGGTACCCTAGAAAATCTGGTAGTTAGCCACCCCTTGATCCGATCTTATATTGGAAACAGGTGCAAGATCATATATATATATATTATTGTAATAATTATTTCAGTGAAGTTCATGCATATGAATTTGGATTAGAATAAAATGTGCTTCATCGGTGTTGATCAAGTGAAATTCTTACCATAAATAATAGCAGAAAGTACAAATACATAGGAAGGAATGAAAGCAAAACATTATTGTTTAACCACATAGAATTAAAACAATATTTAAACCAAAGTATGAACAGCATAGAGGTTTAAAACTATCTTAAAAACACAAATGTTAAAGAAAGCTAATAAAATCAAGGCAGTAAAATGCATGGGCTTTACCAATCTTGACCTTTTCATTTAGGTATTGTGAAGTGGTCAGATGTGGACTTCTATTGACTAGATCGTTTAACAAGTAGGACAAATGACCTTCAAAACTCACCACCAAAAGCATCTCTGAAAGGTATACCACGGGAAAGGGTGGAAGAGGATTGGGAACTATTCGATCGTTTGTGCTATTCGTAGTTCATAACCTCAGATCATACTTTCTTAATTCTAATTATGTTATCACCATGAAAACTAAACTCCGAGATAAAACTATAACTCCCTCATGGCTAATGACACGTATGACTACTTTTCATTCGCAGAAAATAATACATAGAAGATTTAAAAATACGAAGAGGAATGTCTGGAAGACAAAGTCACTTCATGGGAGGTACGAAAAGAACATTCCAGCAGCCAAATATTGACATTGGTGATAATCACAGTAAGATGATTCACAAGGAGATTTTTTTGCTGAAACTGTTAGGGAGGATTTATGTTCGCTATCCATAGATCAGAATACCAACAATAAAAAAAAAATCACATCAAATCAATGACAATGATATGTGTAGAAAATGCAAAAAAGTTTACGGAGACAATAAGCACGTGTTTTAGCTGGGTGTCCTTGTCAAAATTGCCAACACGTGGTATCTCAGAATGGCATGATCAGATAGCAAAAGGATAATTTAGGATGTACAACATCTAGAAATGAACATGACACATCTACTAGTTAACTGATCCTCTAAGTACAAAGAATCTCCTGGCACCTGTGATCGACGAAAATGCACAGATATTATCATGTATTGGATGTAAAAAGCGTTATTACAGACAAAACTAAAACCATCGCAACAAAACCGGACATCATTTGATGCGATACATTCTAAACAGAACTCTACAATCTAATGATATTGCACGACCGATCCGCCTATGAGTAAAAAATATTGAGAACACCTCGAGAACACTAAGTGGAAAAATATCAAATTTAAGTCAAGAAATAACAATAATATTGGAAAATGAAAATCTGTTACTCGTCGGCCTAGCGTGATCTGTCTGGCCACTGGAGTCATATCCATCTTCCCTCTCTGCAGCCTACAATGCTGGGCACCCTGTCCGCAAACCAAAAGATCTCTTACATCAGCATGCAGAAAGCAGCGTCCTCCTCAAACGTGCACATAAGTCAGAAGATTTTTGCAGTAATCACTCTATCTCTCTTCTTCTCTCTCTCTCTCGCTCTCTCTTCTCTCTCTTTTCTCTCTCTCAAACCATTTTGCCCATACAATTGTTGTTTTATAGGATAGAACTTTTATTGATTTGTAATCACAACTTATCTTTTTTTATTTTGTTAATTTATTTAATTTGTTTACAATACTATGTGTACTTCTACTTATGTTTTCACGCTGTCTATAATGTAAACTTTGTTGGCTGGGGCCTCACCCGCCTTGTGTATGACCAGGACGAAAATGGTATGAGGATTGTATTGAACAATAAAGAAACCACTATAATAATAATTTTAATAAATATAATAATAATAATAATAATAATAATTAATAATAATAATAATAATAAAAATAGTATAATACTAATTAATAATTCAATTCATTTTTTTCACAAAACACATTTACATTGTTTTATTACTCGCAATGATATACCCACAAAGCCCATTATGCGGCTCATTGGGGAATATACAACATCAAATAAACGAGTAAACCAAAAACAACCGTAGATGGAAGGAATCATTATGAAAATAACATTAACAAATCTACCAAACATTTAAATAAACAAATCGAAGTAGAATGACCGTTACATAAAATAAAATGAAATACAACATAGACAAGGCCAAGGTTTTTTTAAATGCAAGGCATGTTTCAGGAACTGACAGAAATATAGCTAACAGATGATTACGAAAACAAAGGTGTTTATGAGCAAAACAGATTTAGGGAAGAGCACTCAATTGAATGACAACAAATGTCTTTTTATTGTTGCTTGACCTCCGGAAATTTTTGTAAGTTTAATAATTGATCAGGTAATTTATTAAAGAGCTCGGCGACTGAAACACTCTAGCGCGCCTTTGGATCCGTTATTTATTATTATTCTAGGAATACAAAATAGTTTTGTTTTTTCCTGACTTAATGTCATTTGCATTTTCTGCACAAGAATTCTATTAATATTTTAAAATTATGCTGAATGATAATTCTCATTTAAATAATAATAATAATAATAATAATAATAAAATATTATTTTTTTCAATTATTTTAATAATAAATAATAATAATAATATAATAATAATAATATTATAGATAGTATATATTATATTTGTTTTTTTATTTGGGTTTGAGTAGTACATATTTAAATACATGATTAGTTCAGTATGAAAAAAAGAGTCCCACAAGTGGCTACACAAGACACGGCTTGCTGTGGGATAAAAAAACAGTGAGCATAGTCTAATAATAATAACCAGGGACTCCATACTTTTATACTACTTGTATATAAGTAAAGGGAAAAAACAACAAAATACTCGAACAGAAAACTAATACAGAAAAACTTGAACAAGAATAATGGAACTGAAAATGAAACTTAAATATATACGCTCCCCAACTACACTGCAACGTGTATTCATATAAACAAAAACACTTTTAACTCATAATCCTTAATAAAATAATAATATATAATAATATAATAATAATAATAAGAATAATAATCATAATTAATAATAATAATAATAGAATAATAATAATAATAATAATAATTATGTATCATTATTATAATAATAATTGTTTGAAGCTTAGCGACGCGAAAGCGAAGAATTCATGTTCATTTCAAAAATCCGGAATTGTTTTTTTTTCTTTTTTTCTTTCTTTTGCTCTGTTTGTATAACACGATTCCGGCAAAACCGATATATGTTCCTGATGTGCGTATGAAATTTTATGGAGGGTCTCGTTAGGCCGTTATCTCTGAAGTTAGAAACTACCACGTTTTTCGAGCACACAATCGAAAAATTATTTTAGTGAAATAATCGCAAAATTTACGATTTTTTTCGTATTTTGTTTCAAAATTTCTTCGACTACAACACCTAAATGCTTTGTCGGATTGTAATATTTGATTCACAGAACCTTAATTTTCCGTGAATTCGTAATAGTCATGTGAACATTTGAGCGTTGAGCACAAAAACCAATTTTTTTACGTAAAATCGCCAATTTTACGACTTTTTTTCGATTTTTGTTAAATAATTTCTTCGCGTTTATAAACGACTACATGATTATCCGATTGAAATGATGTTTATTTCACTAGGAGCCTTATGTAATATGGAATTTTATATATTCGTGTAAAATTTAGTATGCGGATCGAATGAATATTATTGCTTGATGAAAATTTAATATACGATTTTTAGCTTTTTTAATTTAAGATAATTAAAGAAAAATTAAATTTTTTTAAATTTTTTTATTTAATTTAATATTAAATTTAAAATAAATCTTCAAGTAAGTAATTTTTTTTCACAGAACCACTGAAATCCGCATTAAACACATGACAGCTCAATGCACCAGATTACGCTCATCCAACAACGCGGCGTGGTATAAGCGTTTTCCTAGTAATATAATAATGATAATAATAATTTTTATTGAACATTGGAAAAAAAAACATACGATTCACATGGTTAACATACATGGTATAGTTTAGGCATAACAAAAATAAGGTATCATCATTATCAGGAGTCACCGTAAAATAGCTTCGTCATACGTTCTTCTTGATAAATCACTAATCAGTCAGGCCTGGTGTAAGCTTCGATCTATTATCAACAAAAACATTCCTCTTAATTATTTTGAGTTATCCCGTTAAAGAAATTATAACAATTGTATTTCACAAATTAACTGTTGATAGGATTCATTTTCTTCATCATGACGAGAACTCTTTTACGAAAACAATAAAGAATTTAGATAAATATGCATATATTAAGGGGAAAATAAAAATCTTGATCAATGGGTCATTGGGTACTCTGTGAACAAAGCACAAAAATTGTATCAAAAGATAATTTTGTGAAAAACATATCAAACTCTGTGTGCCCGGCAAGATATTAGAGAATCTTTTTTTTTGTTTAATAGTGGATGAGCGAAGCGAAGATTCCTTTCACTACACACCTGGAGAAAAAAAATCCAGGAATGTTTTTATTCTTTTTCTTTTTTTTGTATTTTGTCTGTTTTGTTACACACGATTCCGCTAAACCGATATTTCAATTGCGGATTGTTGAAATTTTCTGGAGGCCTATGAGAATCTCTGAATTACAAACTGCACTGTTTTTGGGCGCAACCGCGAAAAATTATTCTCATTAAAATCGTAATTTTTACAAATTTTTTTTTCTATTAAATAAAAATCGAACTTATAAACCCCTACATACTTTATCCGATTGTAATGATTTTTTTCACAAAAACCTAATTTTAGGAATTCATATATCGTTGTGAAAATTTGAAGCACATCGAAAAAAATATTTCTATGAAAATCGCAAATTTACATAAAAAAAAATTAAAAACATTCTTCGATTAAAAACCCCTACAGCTTTATTTTTTGAATATTTTTTCACAGCACCTTTTTTTTATAATTAGTTTTTGGTGTAAAAATTTGAGCCGATCAAAAAACTTCTCATAAAAATTGCAATTTTACGTTTTTTTGTTAAAAACAAATCTTCGATTTAAACACCTACATTTTTTCAATGAATTTTTTTAAAAAAACCTTTTATTTCATAAATTTATTTTTTGTGTGAAATTTGAGCGCCTCTAAAAATAATTTTCATGAAAATCTTTAATTTTACGTTTTTTTTTCTTTAAAAAACTTACGCTCTCCAACAACGCGCTGAAAAAAGGTTTCAAGCTTTTAGTACAGTTCAATCAATTAATAAAGTTTTAAGTATATAATTACTAAAAAAGTGTGAAAAAACCCCCCTTTTTTATATCTCGCTGGGGTTACTAAAACTACAATGGCACAAAGCCCCCCCTGACCCGCAAAACGTTGAAAACAGGTGTAAAGAAATTATAATTATTAATGCATAAAATTCAGAATTTTAAAAGATTATCGTCTGGGTGGTTTAGTTGATAAGGCTAAGGCCCCGGGAATGTTGGGGAGCCCCCGGGGTTCGATCCCCGGTGGGGATGGGTTTTTGTAATTTATAAATTTTGTATTAAATTTAAAAATTTCCAGCTAAGGAAAGATTTTTCGAATAACGAAATCGAGAATAAAATTTAATTTTTATAGAAGGACACAAAATCATGTGGCCAATTTTTCAATGAATTTAAAAAAAGTTTTTTTTAAAAGCTCCAGTTTTTACTCGATTATATATGTTTTTTTTTTTAATAGAGCTACCTTGCAAATTATACACTCAATTATTTTGTTCTCCCCTTACGACCACGGGTTCTGTAGCATTGGCCCAGCTCCGAGAATACTCAGCGCACCCTACTGAACACAACAATTTAGCAAAATATTTGGGAAAGGGAAATTTTACAGTTTTTAAATGAAGTCTTGTGCACATGGCCAAATTAAAATAAAAAATAATAATAAAAATAATAATAAAATAAAAAATAAAAAATAAAATTAATAATAATAATAATAATAATAACCAGTAATAAAAATTAAAAATAATAAAAAAATAATAATAATAAAAAAATAAAAATTTTAATAATTTTTTTTTTTTTTTAAATTTGGGACTACTTTGCAAAAACATTATTGGAAAAAAAAATTTTCCCACAAGCTGAAAAACAGTTTATTATGGGGGCATAGAGCAAATTTGAGAGCGCAGGGTCCTAATTATCATAATACGATTTAATACAAAAAAAAATAATTTAAATTAATTAATAAAAAAACAGATTGTTAAGAGATATTTTTTTCGAAAAAAACAAAGAATTAAAACCCAATAATAAAATTTTACAAAAATTAATCAAACAAAACAATCAAAAAAAAGCGGAATTTTTTCCCAAAGAATCAATGTTAATGAGTCAAAACACCACAAAACACAAAAAAAAGCAATTTAGCCAAAAAAAGGTAAACCCTTTTTTTTCAAAAAATAATCTTTCGAATTCCGTTTGATCTCACTGAAGTTGAACCATGGGTTAAAAAAATAGCAAATTTATTAAATAACTTTTTTACTAAATTCTAATTTCCGTTGGCCATATTTTTTTATTTAACAAATTTTCATTTTAAAATAATTTTTTTTTTTTTTTAATAAAAAAGCATAGTATTCACTCATACATATTCTACTTGTTTGATATCCCAAAAAAACTTCATCAGAAGCTTGTCTGTGGGCTAAATTTAATATACAAAATTACGGACAAGAAGGCTAAAATCAATATCAAATTATGTCAACCAGGACTTATCTAAATCAAAAACCCAATCTAATATAATCAATACAAAAAATTTTAATAACCGTAAACACATTGAGCAGTTGCCAAATTTTATCAATTATGATACATTCAACAAGCACATTAAAATATAATACACAACTTAAAAAATTAGAAATTAGATAAATTTAAAACAAAAAAAACGTTTTACTAAATTAAACGTCATTAAACAAAGAAATTTTTTTATTTTTTAACTTAACTAACAATTTTTATCTAAAAAAATAAAATAATAATAATAATAAATAAATAATAATAATAATAAAAATAATAATAATAATAATAATAAAAATTAATAATAGTAATAATAATAATAAAACAAAAAAATAATTTTTTTTTTAATTTGAAGAAAAAAACAAAATTTGGAACCCAATATTCAATCTTTTCCCTCCCAAAAGCCAAAGGGGTCATCAGTGGGTTAATAATTAAAGCATTACATCTCATTCGAAACGTCGGTTTAAATACATAAAAATAAAAAAAAAAAAATTCAAATATTAAAGAATATACGGTGTTACATGGGTTTATAAATTACAAAACATAATACTAAAACCCTTTTAAAAAAAATAAAAAAATAAAATTTCCCAAGAACCTAATTAAAATTAAAAAATCTTTTCCTCCAACAGTTTCTTTTTTCAACAACATAAAATCTGAAATGGGCTGAAAATGACTTAATCGAGCATGAAGGAAGGTTTGTTCGGGTAGTGCATTTTACTCATCTTTTTAATAAAATTTTGCCCAAAGGGATAAAATTTCGCGGAAAATGAATTAAAAAAACTTTAGGAAAAGATAATGTAAAAAAAAGTCACCATGTTGTTTTGGGGCTTTGGGAACAACAAATTTTTCCTTTATTAAAGTCTGTTCCCTTTTTATGAAATATTTTTTTTTAGATAATTATTAAAATAAATTTTAAAAACCCAAACCCGTTTAAACAGGGCTTTAACGGAGTTAAAGCAACTCACAAAAACGTCATTTTTTTCTTTGAGCTATTGTAATACTTTTTAGGGAAAAACTATTTTTAATAGTGTTTTTTGAATTTAATCATCGTTTTTTTATAGAAAAGACGCGTTTCCCAGAGAGCAACGCATCGACATAATAGTTTTCAGCAATGAATAAAACTAATTTTAACATATATAACAATCTGTTTTAGTTTTTACAATTGAATGCACACGAGGGGATTTTCGAACAAATGTGTCCACTGTGGCTTCCAAAAACTCACGACAATGAAAAACCCAAATGTATGGTATGCCACAGTTTCAATTTGTTGTACGCATTCCCAAGGGGGTGTGGGTACTGTAGTTAAAAATTATGTATACACTTTGCCTCATAAAATTTAATGAAGTCATCATTTCTATTTAAATTTTAAAAGGCATGCATAGTGAAAAATTTGGTTTTTTAAACTTGATTATATTTTTCCCGATCATGAGTCCAACTGTAGTTTCCAAAAAAAGGGTTTCATATTTTGTGTTGCGACGTTTAAAAGTTCCTATGTATTGTATAGAAAAGGTCGTCAGAAAAAATTAGAAAACACTTAACTAGATTTATTATGAGTTCATTTAAAAATATAAAATTCGGTCCAAATTGGTCTTTGTGGTAACCAGTAGTGACATTTTTTGTTTTACATAAGTGTCCCATTTTCCCCATATACGTTCATTTTTGGGTAATGGGGAAACCCAAATTTTTAAAATGTACCCGTTGCCAAGACCCCCAAGTTTCCAAAAGTTTATTATGTTTTTATAGTGTCAAAGCTTTGGAGAAGTCAAAAAAATTTGCAACTATATGAAATTGCACTTAACTGTTATTAAAAAATCAGAAAATTTTATAAAAAACCTGGGAATTTCCCTTTTGAAACCATGCTGAACTTCACTTTAATTCCAAATTTAAATAGGGAACTAGTTAAAAAAATCTGTATGTAACGCCCATTATTTTTTCAATAAACAGATCCAGTGCTATAGGGCTAATTTGCAAACGATGTATATCTCCTTTTTTTTATACAAAGGGCTCACGACGATATCTTTTTTTTTCGGTACGCAACCGTTCTTTTTCGAAGAATTTAAAAATTTAAAAGGTTATAACGGGCTTTGTTGTTACATAAGTTCTTTTACGTCCCCCGCTCTGATTCCGTCGAAAAACCCGGCTGTTTATTTACATTTATATCAGGGCCCAAAATTTGTGTCATTATTACGTTTACAGGAGGCGCCACAACGACTGCGAGGAGCCTCCGTCACAATGTATTGAACCTTTACAACCCCATACTACGAATTGAAGCCACCCCAAACATTGAAACTGTCTGCGAACCTGTTTGGGGGTCTCATGGGGGTGCGATTTTGCTTATACTTGTGATAAAAGCGTCGCTGAATTTTGTTTTCCCCTCCCGTTATTTTATTAAAGTTTTCCACACTCTTTTTTTACCGTTACTGTTTTTTTATGGAATCACGAAAAATATCTTTTTTTTGCAAAATTGCTTTTTAATAATTTCTAAAGCCAATATTCTTTTCATAAATTTCCTTCATGGATGCAAACCACTACAACTTTCCAACGTCTAAAAAGACGGGTTTTTGTCTAGTCGCGAATTTTAAAATTTTTGTAATCCATTTTCCCCTGTACCTCTTTTTTTTAATTTTTTTTTGTAAAACCGTGACTTTTATAACAGTTTCAAATTCCCTTTCAAACGCTCATAAAGTACGAAAAATCATTTAATTTCTAACAGGGCATGCCCCTTAAAAAGATTTTAAATTGCAAAATACTATCTTTCATTTTATACCGTTTTAATTTCCCTTTTTGTCCTCACACATCCAATATTAAATCCTACGACACAATTTTCATGTAGTGATTGATCTTTATTTTTGAAAACCCGGGCCGTTTAATATCAAACTTAGATTTGGTTCTTTCTATGAAGGTAATACAACTACTAGCCAAATTATCTAAAAAAATGCTTCCCAGTGGGCGGGTTAAAAACATCTCAAAAAGCCCGTTGCTGCAAGCAAATTTTCTACTTTGCCAAATCTTATTAAACTATCAAAATGTTTTTTTTACATCTCCTATAATCCACTATTTTCCCTTTAGGGAGATTTTAAAACATATTGTAACTCATATAAATTCATTTTTTTTTCATTTTCTGGCGGTCTGTAAAAGAAAGAAAATCAAATTGTTTCCTTTTTTACGCAAAAATTCATATAATTCCCTTTAAAGTGGAAAATTGCTAGAAATATTTTTGATTACTGAAAGAACAATGACAATAAAATAAAAATAAATAAAAATTTTAATATAATAAATAATAATAAAATAAAATTTAAAAATAATAAATAAAATAATAAAATAATAATAAAATAATAAAAATTTTTTTTTTTTTTTTTTTTTTTTTTTTTTAAATAAAAATAAACATAGTATTAACATCATACATATTCTACTTGTTCGATACCCCAAAAAGCTTCATCAGAAGCTTGTCTGGGGCAAATTAAATATACAAAAATTCGGAAAATGTAAGAGCATAAATCAAATAAAATTAGTCAGACACAGATTTTTAATAAATACAAATAACCCAAATTTTAATATAATCAATACAATTTCAAAAAACCGAAAACACATTGGCATTTCCCAAAAATTATTATAAATTTATGAATACTTTTAACAGCCATTAAAATAGACTATCAAACAAAAAAAAATTATAAATTGAAAAATTTTAATAAAAAATTTAAACGTATACTAAATTAAACGTCATTAAAAAGAGAAATTTCTTTTACTTTTAACAACTTACTAATTTTATCTAAATCTTTTAGTTCTTTAGGCAATAAATTGAAACTCTGCGGCATAGTTTTTTAAAGACCTTTCACCAAAATTTTTTTACACAAAATGGAACTCGAAAGTTATTAGCGGCCTTCATTTTGTGGAGATGTTATGGTCGATTTCGATTTTTATACTCATTACTATAAAAAATAACTTAAGATTAACCTATACGTAAAAAAACTTTTTTACGGGAGTAAACCATTTTTTCGAAAAAGTTCATTTGAGGAACACATTCTTATGTGATTAGGAAGGATAGTTTTTAAAAACTTTATCTGAAGTTGGAAAATTTTAAATTTTTGACACATTTGAGGGATTACCCCAGGGCCAACACAGCTAAGAGAATTGCTCCCCCTTTAAAAAAATATAAAACCCTTCGCAGTAAATTTTTAAAGGGGGAATGTACTTTAAGTGGTTTTGTGCTGCACGGGGCGAATCCGATTAATACTTAATAATATGATTTTCCCACAAAAAGCATTTGTAAATTTAAATACCAAGTACCCATGGCTATACACTGATCAAAAATTTGTTTAAAAAGTCATTTAAATTCCACCATGGTTAAAATGTGGTTATTGTGCAAACAATCAACTAAATGTGAAACGATTCAACAATGATTTGGTAAACTTTTAATGGACGGGATGTGGACTTCTTAGTTTTTAAGCTTTTAAAATCAAACCATGTCGTGCGCCATCTCAACAAATTAACGTAGTTTCTTGTAAAAACTTACCGCATTCCCGGGGGTTTATGTCCGCAACGAGTGTGAATCAGGGCAAAAAAAAAGATAACATTTTTTTAAATATCCGTCATCCCATTTACTATACCCGTACAAAAATGGCCCTAAAATTGATCCTTGTGGAACCCCTGATTATAAAATAATAATAATAATAATAAAAATAATAATAAAAATAAAAAATAATAATAATAATAACAAATAAAAAAATAAAAAATAAATAAATAATAATAAATATACAGTTTTCCAAAGTTTGTTATGTGGTCCCGGTAGTTTAAATTTGGGGAGAGCTAGGGCACTTTAACCGGGGTTTCTGGGTTCGAACCCCAGTCGGGAAAACTTTTTCGTAACTGCTATAAATCAAAAATAAAATAAAAATAATAATAATTAATAAAAAACAATAGGTAATCATCTTAAAGGGGTTACTCTACCCCAAAAAAACATATTTAAAAAGAATCAAGGTTCACACAAAGCATAACACTGAACAAATTCACTTGAATATTGGTTTACATTAAACAAAAAGTAAGTGCTCTTGCTAAGAGATTTAACAATAAAGAAAGTAGCTTTAAAAAAGAACAAACCAAATGTTAAAAGAAAGGAAAAACGTTTTACCAAAAACTATTAGTACCAAAGAAAAAAACCGAAATGGAACCCAACAAAGAGGGAGATAGAAGAGTTTTGGGCGGGAATTGGGGTAACCGGTAGCCCCAAAACCAGGATGCACACGGATTCAGACAAAGAGCTGGGATGAGAAATATTAAGAGATGAGATTCGAAGGTAAAATTTTGGGTAAATTTAAAATCGCAATTGTGACACATAGCGGGAAAAGCACCGGTAATGATAATATTAAAAAAAATTGTAAAAAAAATTAAATATCACAATCAAATTGAAAATGTCTCAACGATTTTTTAAAAAAAGTTAAAGAAATCCCCGAATTCTTTATGAAGGAGTAACCTTTCTAAAAACCGAAAAGAAAATGACAGGGAAAAACCCCAAAGTAAATATCGGCCAATTACATGTCTACCAACTATTAAAAATATTGATTCAGCAAAAACAAATAAGTATATAAGATTTTGCGGGGAAAAATACATCCCGGGGGAAAAAAAAGGGGATGAGAAAGAACCGCAAGGATGTAAAAAAACAACTCATTATCGACTCTACTGTAATAAACCCGGGCCACAAAAAGAAAAGGAATTTTTCTTGTAAACTACATTGATCAAGAAAGTTATGACTAAAACACCCCCCAAACAGGGTTTATTCAGATTTTTACAAATATAAAAAAATAAAACCCCTTAATTAAAAACTTTTTAAAGACAGTAATGGAGACATGGGAAAAAACACTAAAACAAAAATATGAAAAACCGCAAAAAATTTTAAAAACCCAAACCCAAAATTAAAAGGGGCATTTTCCCAAGGTGATCTTTTCGGCATTAGGTTTTTTGTCTTTAAAAAACCCACTGTCGCATATGCTTAAATGAATCTAATATGGATTTAAAAATTTAAGGAAAAACAATAGGGTATGCAAAAATTTTTTCATCATGGATGACCAAAAATTTATATGCATCAAATTTTGTTAACAAAACATTTAAAATCAATAAACATTGAATTTAGTAAAGATATCTGCAGGGAGTTTGGAGTAGACAACTGAAAGCCCTTACATATCGAAAAGGGAAAGTTCGAGGCAGAAGAGTTCCGCTGATGAGGGAAATATGATGGAGTAATGGATGAAAACGAAGTTAAAAATTTTTAGGATTCTCCAAGCTCCCAGAATTGAAAAATAAAGTTATGAAAGAAAAATTGAAGAACATACAAGAAGAGACTAAAATCATCCTAAAGACGCAACTAAACGGTTTAAGCAAGTCACAGCAATAATAAAAAGCTATCCAGTACTAAAAATTTTCTTTTGGGAAATCTTTAAAATTGGACGCAGACAACATCCACGGGGTTGGAAATTTTAACTCGTACTACATTCCCAAAACAAGAATGCATCATCCTAAACAGCAATAGAGAGGGATTGACACTTCAAGAGAAAAGGAGGACGGGGCCTAATTGATCTGAACAACTTATTATAAAAAAACTAGACTGTTAAAAAAATTTTTTTAAAAAGAGAAACCCAAAATCAATACTGCATAGGGTGTGGTGCTAGCTGACAAATCACTAACTCATCCAATCTAGAAACGAAAATGCGAACACAAGAAAAACTCATAATGACGGGTTTTAAAAGTGTTTGTCTCTAGAAAAAACCCCCTAGAGACATTATGATAAACCCCCCAAATCCGTAGATATTAAAGCTCAAATAGGGGGTTTTAAAAAACGGGGAATTTTGGAGAAACAAAAATTTTCATGCGGCTATTAGACAGAGTGATTGCAACGAAAAATTATAAAAATTACAGTATACAAGATCGACAGTAAACGTTCAATGTAAAAATGTGTGTAAGGTGTGAAACAAAACGAACACATCATATCCGGGGGCCAGTCACTATGGGAAACGATTTTCCCAAAGACATAACCAAGAGAAAAATTTTTCTCAAAAACTAGCAAACAAGTACAACCTCATTTACACACACACACCTTACTACAAATAAAACCCGGGGAAAGTAAATGATTTGCAAGATTTTTAAATTTATTAGACCCCCCACGTTATAACAACCAAAATAACATCACCAACAGACCGGGTATAATTTAATGCCGAAAAACAAGAAAATACCCCTTTTGCGTAGCTTCCCAATGTGCCCTAACGTCGAGACTACATGGAAGAAAAAAAAGGCAAGTATATGAATTGCAATGAGTCGAAAATGTGGAAACTGAAAAAGGTAAATCAATCCCATTCATTATATCGGCCCAAAGCCATCATACCGAAGAAATACATGAAAGCATTAAAAAACTAGGGCCCCACCCAAAGTTTACTCGAGACTCAAAAGACAGAATACCAACCGTGTAGAATAGTTGTAAATTTCTAAAATAATAATGATCTTCGAGTTTCCCAGACAGTTCCATCCTGACATTGGTTTTTGTGGTTTCCCATAGTCCGAAGAGCAAAAGCTTTGGATGGGGAAGAAACGGCCACGACCGTAACAGCAAAAGAAAACATCATCTACAAAC
Organism: Sweltsa coloradensis; assembly: GCA_024449915.1. Classification (NCBI taxonomy): domain Eukaryota; kingdom Metazoa; phylum Arthropoda; class Insecta; order Plecoptera; family Chloroperlidae; genus Sweltsa; species Sweltsa coloradensis. The sequence continues at coordinate 28,352 of JAMZAV010008337.1, forward strand.
TATTTATAAATGATTTTTTAGTTGAGTTGGACAAAGTAAAAAGTGGGTTTTCACATGGAATTTACTTGACGAAAGTCCGAAAATTTGCCCCGGTTTTTGCCCGAGTTGTATGAAATACACCCAATAAATAATAATAAAAAATAATAATAAAATAATAATAATAATAATAAAAATAATATAATAAAAATAATAATAATAAAATCATTCTTGCTTGATGCTTTCACAGCCCAAAATATTAGAGAAATCAAATATTTACGAGTCTTTGTGTGTTCTTATTTTTTAAATTACCTGACTTTCTATACGACTGTGGTATCACTTTGGGCAAACTAAAAAAAATTTACTTTTGAGATTGTTTTTTTTAAATTTTTTCCCTTCTTTGGTTTGGGAAATCAAGATGTTTCAAGTTCTTTGGACAGTGAAAAATCATAGCCAAAGAAAAAGCAAAAGAAATTCAACAAAAACAATCTAAAATTTTAAAATTTTTTTAGTGTTGCCTCAGATGATGTACGCACAGTCGTATAAAAACTTCAGGTAAAAAATAAAAAGAACCAGCAAAACTCGAAAAATTTTTGTTTTCTCTAAAAATAAAATAATAAAAAATAATAATAATAATAATAATAATAATAAAATAATAATAATAATAATAAAAATTTACTTTTTTAAACTTCGGGCCTTTAATAAAATCAAAACGTGTATGGTTTGGGGTTTTTTTTCGCCGCGTCGCGAGTAAACATTATACGTCCTCGGATTTTTTCTTTTACCTCTGGGGGGTAACATATTCATGAGCACTAGGCTGATAAGTTTTTTTTCAGCCTCAGCCGAACACTCCTGGGGCGGGCTTTGATTGGCTGGGGGGCCCGTGGGGGAGTGGGGGTAGTTATCTCCCCGGGTTTGGAGGGATGACGTAAACACTTTTTTGTTGTTTTTTTTTGTCGTTGAGTGTTGAAAGCCCCGGTTGTTGTTTTTTGTTGTTGTTCCTTTGTTTTTGGGACGTTGTGTGTAGTTGGTAGTTCCTTTGGCGTCGGGATGCTATTTGATGACGGGGCCCCAGGATTACTCATTTATACCCCCTACGTCACCGTTGGAAGTTTTTTAGGTGATTTGGCTATTTCTATTGACCCTGATTAGGCGGGGCCATAGGGCAGGTTCGTTGCATATTTTCGGGTTTCATCAAATATATTCGGGGTCGGGTTTGCTGATGTTGTCGACGGCATGTTTGGCAACACCCGACAAGTCTTCTCTCAACGTTTTTACGTGATGCGATGTTCTTTGACCCTTGTGGGACAGTCCTACAGTTTCCCATGTCGCCTGCCAACTTGACGGTATTTTGAAATACCCCCCCCCCTAAGTGATTTTTGTCTTTTTGGAGTCTTAAATACTGGCGACTTTCTTAGTGGTTTAAAAACAGTTTTGATTTGAAACTTTGTAGAAAACGACTAATACGATCTGTTTAAAAATTTCACATACGGAAAATTTGAGCAAATTGGGGGGGCGTGCCCGGCTTACAGATGGTCGACATCTTCCCGGGGGTGTTTAGGAAAGGCTCTACGGTGTCAGAAAAGTGAAACCCTTTGCCCTGTAATGTTTCGGTTAATTTTCTTTTTTTGGTGTAACTTTCTTATCGGAAGGCGTTTGGGGCACGTGACACTAGGATTTGATAACTGCTGCTTTTTTAGATGGGTATGGTGTGAGGTGGGTTTTAAATATAAGTTGTATGTGTGGCTTCCCGGTAGACGGCTACAAAATGCCATTACCCAACCCGTCAATAACAAAATCAGAAAGGGGAAAAGTTTTTTTCGACTTCTTTTCTTCTGTCAATTGAATACTCGGATGTAGTTGTTTAAATGGTGGGAAAAGTGTAATTCTTCCGCGTGCCCGGGGAACACACATACTATGTCACCACATAGCGCTTCCCTAGGACGGTTTGATAGGAAATGTCGACGAGCCTTGGTTCGAAAGCTCGAGAAAATGTTGGCGAGACCGGCCTTTAATGGCCCCATCGACTTCCTTCAGATTTTTCGTATTCTTGTCCTCGAAAGAAAAAAAATTATGTTAGACAATGCTCAGCCAGTTTGACAATGTGTGGAGCAAGGGGCATATTTCCCCCAACACCTTAATACATCCGAAGGGGACATTCGTGAAAAGTGAAACAAAAGTCGAAACTAACAAATATTTATGGGGTTTAAAAATTGACACTTTTTAAAAAGTCGTAAAAGATAAAAGTTTAAAATATGAAAACAAAGAAGGGACAAGATGTTGTAGTGCTTCGAAAGAAAGCTGCCCGATGATACGTTGGAGAGTCGATGCCACTCACTAAGGGGCCCTTTGGGGGGGGTCCGGTTTATGAATTTTTTGGAAGTCCATAAATTCTGGTGTTTTTGGGGTCAGAATTAAAGAGCTTTTTTACATTTGAATCTAAGGTGAATTTTTTATCAGCGCAATTGTTGGGCTTGATGCGATTCAGTGGGTTTTTTTGGGATTTGTTTGTAGTTTTGCTGTTAAGTAAAAATCAACATTTTTTTTTTTAGTCGCAGTGTTTATCACAACGGTGGGATTGCCCTTGTCTGCCTTCAAAAATAAAAACCTCCATCCCTCTTTAGGGTATTAATGCCGCACTTCCGTTTTTTGATATTTTTGGGTGGGGGTGTGGCATGGGGTATTTTGTTTTGGGGTTGCCAAAAAATCCGTCGACAACTCAGCAATCCTGACCCCGAGATACTATTTGATGAAACCCTAATAATATGCAACGAACCTGCCCTATGGCCACGCCTAATCAGGGAGTCAATAGAAATAGCCAAATCACCTAACAACTTCAACGGTGACGTAGGCGGCTATAAACTGAGTAACTCCTGGGCCCCCAGTCATAAAACCCTAGCATCCCGACGCCACAAGGAACTACAACAACTACAACAGCAACGTCAACAACACAGAGAAAAAACCCAACAACAACAACAACAACCGGAGCTACAACTACATCAACGACAACAAAAAACAAACAACAACAAGTGTTGACGTCATCCTCCCCAACCGGGGGAGATAACTACCCCCCACTCCACCACGTTTTGCCACCCCAGCCAATCAGAAGACACCGCCACGGAGGAGTGTTCGGCTGAGGCTGAAACAAATTATCAGCCTCAGTGCTCATGAATTTTGTTACCCACAGAGGTAACGAAACGTCGAGGTACGTATAATTTTACTCGCGACGCGGCGAAATAACCCGAAACTCATACACGTTTGATTTAAAAATAATAATAATAATAATAATAATAATAATAATAATAATAATAATAATAATAATAATAATAATAATAATAATAATAATAATAATAATAATTCTCAATTTATTGTCACAAAACAGAATATCATTAATACATCTCAAAAGAAACCACAAAGCCCATTATGCGGGCTCATCTGGGGAAATAAACAAAATCACATAATCTAAAAAAAACAACCATAGAGGAAGGAAACATGAAAAAAAACATTAACAAATCATAAACATTAAGTAAACAAATTGAAGTAGATTAACTAGTAACTAACAATGAAATAAAACACAACCCCACGTCAAGTTTTTTTAAGTTATTTAAACACAACAAATAAAGCTAAGTGATGAGTACGAAACAAGGCAAGAGCAGAACAGATTTAGAAAAAGAGCACTCAATTTTGACAACAAATGTATTTTTATTTTTTGCTTTTACCTCGGAAATTTTTATAAAATGTAATAACTGATTCAAGCAAGTCATTTAAAAAACTCGGGACTTTAAACACTCAAGGCGCCTCTGACGTATGTATTATTACTTAGGAACTTCAATTTTGTTTAACCGGGTACGTGTCCATTTGTTTCTTGCCAAGAATTCTATAACATTTTTAAAGTAATATTTTATTAAAAGTGGTAAGTGAAAAGAGTCAACAGGAAAAGATTGCAAAAGAGGTATGTTTTCCGAGTCGACAGAGTTTGACAATTACGTGGTCTTATTTTGGGGTAACAGCTTTTTTTGTAGTATCGAATTTTTATTAAGTGGCAGTCAGTGAATACCCCCCCCGCAAATAAACCATAAAAAATAATAGATTTTTGCAAAAGCGATATATAATTTTGCAACACTGAAAACGGTTAAAAAAGTATTTAAGAAAAAAACACTGCGGAGGCAGGTCGTAGGGGCTTTAAAATCGAGCAATATGAGGTACCCAGCTAAAAGTTTATCAATCCTAATCCCAAATAAATATGCGAGTCAACATTTAAAAAATTTACACAAAACCTCAACAAAATCCCACTGAAATCACTTTCTAATCAGAGCCAATTGAAGTATGCCTTCCAAGTAATGGTTTCTTTATTATTATTATTATTTATTTTTATTATTTTTTATATTTTATTATTTTATTATTTTTATTATTTTTATATATTATATAATATTTTATAAAATAAAATAATAATAATAATAATAATAATAAAATAAAATAATAATAATATAATAAAAATAAAAATAATAAAATATTTACATTTTACGAAAGCCCCGTTAATTATTTGCAGAACAGAAGATTGAAGCTTCTAATTCGTCAAATAAAAAAAAAGATTTAAAAACGAAAAAGGCAAGGAGGTTGAGAAGCGAAGCCCTCATCACCCCCCCTAAAAATTGATGAACGAGAAAAGTTTTTTTCATTCTTTTAAGTGCTTGACTTTTAAACAATAAAAATAATAGGTGCTTTACAATAGTAAAAAATTTTATCTAGAAAAAGGGAAAAATGGGGAATTTACAGACGATGGGTTTCGTAAGGGAAAATCATTACAGACCCCCAAAGCGGGGAAAAATGGGGACCCCCACAATGGACAGAAGAATGAACATTTGTGTGATGCGTAGCTTTAAGGGGGAACGTTATTAAGGACTGTTTTAATAGGTTTCACAAAGCTCCAAGGGATTTTGTTCGTGAATACCCTTTTTTGAATAAGTAAACAGAGAATAGCGCCCAAAGAAGAATTATATTTAAAAATAAAATTTTACCAGTAAACATATTAATGAATAAAACGCAAAGGGAAAGAAAACTACAGCGCTAAAGATGAAACGGCAATACATCGCGAGGACAGCGAGAAGAAGACCCTTCATACCAGAGTACTAGAACCCCAGAAATACCGGTATTCCCTACCTGCAAGAACTTTCAAACTCCCAAAACCCCAGAACTCCAACCAACCAAACGTCCAGCCCCTATCAAACGTCCGCCAAACCAGAACATCCAGATTTACCAAAAATTCCAGGCCACCAAACATCCAGACCTCCAGAACGTCCACCCCTCCCAAAAGCCCCAAAACCACTAGAAATCCCAAACCCAAACCAGAAGATCAAATCCCAGAAAACTAGACGCAAACACAAGGGTAGATTGCATAACGCAAAGAAATACACCTGACATGATAAATCTAAGAACTCCTAGTTTTAGCATTTACAACAGCCGTCAGAGTTTGCGCCATAAAACCCAAAACAAAACATACATACCAAAACCCAAGCATTAAAAGGAAATAAAGACAGCGGACACATAATAAACAAAATATTTTATCAGTTTACACAAAAGACGAACTATCATTTGCAGACGTTCAGCGGCAATTTATTGTGCCGCGTAGCATGGTTGTTTTTTGGGCTTAAGGTAAAATCGCAAATTTTCAAAGAAAAAAACAGGAGAAAAAAAGTCTAAAGGGGAAAAAGCGATATTGGGAGAATCTTGAGCTTAGGAGGAATCGGTCGACTGGAACAATACCGAATGGGAAATTTCGTTTAAAAATGTGATAAGATACTGAAAAAATATATTGAAAGATTCAAGGTACAGCAAAGCATAAAACATTAAACGAATTCTTCACGAATTTTGGTACATTTAAACAAAAAGAAAATCTCTAGCTAAGAGATTAAAAAGATATAAAAAAATGTAGTTTAGAAAAGAAAAAAACCGAATGTTTAAAAAAAAGGAAAAAAACAGTTTACCAAAAACTATCTAGTACCAAAGAAAAATGGAAGGGAAAACACCAACTAAGACAGAGATAGAAGAGTTTTGGAAGGAAAAATGGGGTCCCCGGGGACACACAACCGGAGCACAATGGATTCAGATGAAATGTGGAGAGCTTTTAAATGAGATAGTTTCAAGGGTATAACTATGGAAAATTTAAAGTCAAAATCAGTGCTACACATAGGGAAAGCACCAGGTTGATAAATTCAAATTTTTGGGTATAAAAAATTCAATATCTCACAATAAAATTTAGAAAATATCCAACGAGTTTAAAAATGGAGTTAAAGAAATACCCGAATTCTTTATGAGGAGAACCTTCTCAAAACCAAGGACAATGACACAAAGACCCAAGTAAAAGGGCCAAATTTAAGTCTCCCAAACTATATAAAAAATATGATTCATGCTAAAAAAAAAAAGTATTAATTGCGAAAAACACAATATCAGGGCCGGGGAAAAAAAAGGATGCTGAAAAACTCACGGGGGATGTAAAGAAAAAACTTTTTATTGACTCTACGTAATGAATCAGGCACACAATAAAAAAAGGAAATTTTCACGCAAACACATTGCTCAAAAAAGCCTTTGACTCAAACCACACACGGGCTTATTCAGATTTTAAAAATATAAAAAAATAAAAACCAGTAATTGTAAACTTTTTAAAGACAGTAAGGGAGACATGGGAACAAACACTAAAAAAAATTAAAAAACCAGCAGTAAAAAGATCCAATACAAATTTAAAAACGTGGAAATTTTCCAAGGTGACTCTTAAGTGCATTTTTATGGTTTTGTCTGTCATTAAACCACTGTCACATATGTTAACGAATCGACATAGGTTTTAAAAATTAAGGAAAATAATTTGGTATGCAAAAATTTTCCCCACCTATTCACTGGATGCCCTAAAGTTGTTGCATAAAATTTTGCTAAACAAAACAGTCTAGTAAAATAAAAACTTAGAATTTATAAAAATTTGCATGGAGTTTTTGGAGTAAAAATGTAAGACGCTACAATCGAAAAGGGTAAGGTTACAAAAGCAAAAGAGTTCCAGCTAAGGGAAATAGGATGGAAAAAGGGACGATAACGATTATAAAAATATTTGGGATTCCACAAGCTCCAAAATTTGAACTAAAGTTATAAAACAAAATTGATAGATAATACAAGAAAGACTAAAGTCTATCCTAAAGACGCAACAAAAAGGGTAAAAACAAATCACAGCAATAAATACATATGCTGACCGTACTGACTTTTCATTCGGAATCTTTTAAATGACGCAGACAGACTCCACGCGTTGGAAAATTTTAAAAACTTTACTCCCTTTTCCCAACAAGAAAAATCATCCAAAATCAGCAATAGAGAATTGACACTTCCAAAGAAAAAGGAGGAGGGGGCCTAATTGATCGAAAAAACTTATATTAAAAACAAATAGACTTTTTAAAAAAATATTTTTTTTAAAAAGAGAAACCCAAATCCACATGCTAGGGCTGTGGTGCTAGGGAAAAAATCATTAACTCCACTAAAATCTACAAACGAAAATGTCAATCTAAAAGGGAAACCAAAACTGACCTTAAAAAGAGTTACTCTCTCAAAAAAGCCCCTACACAAGAACATTATGATAAACTACACAAAGGTCCGTAGATATTAAAGCATCAAATAGGGGGTTTAAAACAAGGGGGAACTTTTTGGAGAAACAGAAGGTTTTATGATGGCTATTAAAGCAGGTGATTGCGACGAAAAATTATAAAAAAACAAAATAAAAGTGCGACAGAAAAACGATCAATGTAAAAAAGTAGTGCAAAGGGGGAAAAACAAAACACATCAACCGGGGTGAAGTCACTATGTCAAACAGATTACCTCTACGAATAAAAAAGTAGCAAACTTTTTCATCAAAAACTAGCAATCAAGTACAACCTCATTGACACACACACACCTTACTACAATAAAAACCGAGAAAGTCAAATAGTAAAGTTTACAATTATATTAGCCCGCCAGTTTTAACAGACCAAGGTACATCACAACAGACCGGTTTTAAAATAATTGAAAAGAAAAAAAACAAGAAAACCCTTTCCGTTGCATCCCCAAGGTTGCCTTTAACGTCAGACCACGGGGAAGAAAAAATTGACAAGTTAGTGAACTTCCCAATTGAGATCAAGAAATGTGGAAACAAAAAAAAGGTAAATAAAATCCCTTTCATTATATCCCCAAACGGCATATACCGAAGAAGTACATAAAAAGCATTAAACAATAGATCTTCAAACCAAAATGTAAACGAGACTCAAAAAGGCAGTAATACTCACCGTGTAGAATATTTCGTAAATTTTCTAAACTAAGAATGTACTTCGGGTCCGGACAGCTTCCTCCGACATGGTTTTTTGTGGTTTCCCCTAGTCCGAAAAGCAAATGCTAGGATGGCGAGAGAAATCGGCCCCACCGTCACAAACAGAAAAAAAACATCATTAACAAAAAATATTACAATTTATAAAGACTTATTTTAGTTAGAGTTAAGACAAAATAATAATGTAGTAATGGTACAATGGAAATACTTGCGTAAGTCCGTACAACATGTTTGCTCGGTTTTTACCGAGTTTGTTGAATACACCAATATAAAAATAATAAAAATAATAAAAATAAAAATAAAATAATAATAAAACATAATAAAATGACAACCATTACTTGGGGAAAAGGGGATACTATCAGATTGGCTCTGATTAGAAAGTGTTTCATGGGATTTCGTTTGGGGTTTTGTGTAAATTTTGATTCAGCGTTTGGGATGGATTCCTTTACCGCACTACGTTCAGGTGAGTGGAAGCTTCCTTGGTTTAATTGTTTTTAGTATTTTAAAATTATTTACAGTTTATAACTGGGAAAAGTGTTTTGTTTATTGCTCTGGGAAAAAGTGAGATGCCGCATGCAAAGGTGTATAGCAAAAAAACAGTGCAGGGGAAACAAGGTTTCTTGAAAGTTAAAATCAAGGGAAATTGGTAAAAAAATGCACTGTAGTTAGAGAAATATGAAAATGGAACCAGGATATTTTAAAAAGCAATTCAAAAAAGACCCTGGAAAATTAAAGAGCACGAGGTTTATGATAAGATCCTTTAATCATACATACAAACACCAACCGGAGTAAGAGGAATATACCGAATTAATGTGGGGCCATTTTTTTGTGCAAGAAAAAAAGGGACAAAAAATTTGAAACAAAACCCACCAACTTTGGGGGGGGGGCGCAAAATAAAAAAAGACCAGAAGAAAGCCCCAAAAAGCTAGCGAATCAAAGGAGATTCTTTAAAAAAAAAGAAACGTCGTTTACGAGTTAAGTGTAATCAAAAAAGTGTAAGTTTGTGATTAATGGGGTAGTCCTGCAGCCTCAACTCAAAGGAAGAAAATGGGAAAAGTCATTCCCGTCATGATTTTTGATACCCTTTTGGGAAAAAACTAGACAAATGGGACCAGATAGGGGTGGTAGAGAGGAACTGAATGCCAAAGAACCCCAATCTAGAGAAAAATGATTCCTGTTTGACTGGGAAAATGCCCCCTTAATGGGCGAAATTATTTTTTCAATGGACAAATCAAAATATTCCCCTAAAAATCCGGAACGCCTCGCTAAAATAAAATTAAACAAAAAAACAGAAAATTAATTCAAAAAGCAACGTGTTTTAGACAGAATTTTTGTTTAATTGCATCCAATAGACTAACAAGCCTTAATCATCTACTTTATGGGAAAGGCCTCAGTTATTAAACAAACTTGTAAAAAAAAAAACAACACTTTTTTAAAAAAGTCGTATTACACCAAAATGGGGAAAAAACGAATTTAAAAAAAAAATTGATTTATGGCGGAAAAACCCATCCTTGTTTCATGAAATAAAACTAAAATTAATCTTTCGTTAAACTTTTCTGTAAAGAAACGACACTTTTTAAAAAATATAGTATAAAAGCCCAACTGCGGTTTAAGTAGAAAAGCTTTAAACAGAAATCCAGGCAAAAGCCCGAGAATAAGAAGATACCAAAAAGAACCTTTCAATTTAGACAAAAAAACTTTTTTTCAGAAAATGGAAATAAATTTCTACAGAGACTTGGAAAAAAAACATTGAAATAAAAAAAATCACCAACAAAAGATAAATGAATTTTTTGGAAATAAAGGGGGGATAAAAAAAAAAACATTCGAAGCTAAATGGTTCAACATCAGAATTGGATTGTGCTGATTCTCCGGGTATGAATTGGGGGGAAATTTCATTTTGGGGATTTGTCTTTTCCCCTTTGGAAAAATTCTAGCTGGAAACACCAGGGCAACAAATTTCCAAATTTTGGGTAAAACAACTGACTCCATCATATATTCTAGTAACTTTTCTTAAAATGCTTTAGTTCATCCTGAAAAACGCACCATATGGTTTCCACAGGGGTTATATTGTTACCGAAGTCTGCACAAACTGAACAAACCAAAAAATTATAGACCCATCACTGTTTACCTACAAATTTAAAACTTAACGTCAATTTAACTGAAGAATGCAAGTTTTTTAGCTAAAATAATGTAAAGCCATTGAGCAAAAAAGGTTTTGAGAAAGGGATGGCTGTAGGGTCATTTTTGTTGAGTAAAGCTAAATGGAAAAAGTAAACAAGGCAGAAGAAACTTAGGTAGGTTGGGTTTTTACAAAAAAGCATTTGATAGTGTGCCACATAGTTGGGTATTAAAAAATATTTGGAAAAGTATAAGGCAGCCCCAAATTTTTGTCACTTCTGCAAAATTATGATGCTACCTTGGAATACAAGTATGAAAAAAAGAACGGAGACCGAAGAAATCGTACAAATAATGTTCACTACAACGAGGGAATATTTTAGGTGTTTTGTTTTTCGCCACTTCATTTGGCTGAGCTTGTTTCCTTTACAAAGGCCTCAAAGAGCGGTTTGGGGTATGTATTTTTTGCCAAAAGAAAAAAAGTCTCGCATCTTCTGTACATGGGGAAATTTAAAAAATTTTTTGCAAAAAATGACGAAAAACTTTTTTCTTTTCTAAATACGTCAAAACTTTCAGTGACGACATTTGTATGGAATTTGGAATCGAGAAGTGCAAGAAAGGAAAATTTAAAAGGGGAAGATTTTCTCAATGAAAAAACCCAAATTGACGAGATATACTATTGGGACATTGGTCAAAAATCAACTTTAAAATTTTGGAGTGAAGAAGGAACGGGGTTTTACATACTTAAGAAAGACAAATTGAGCAAAAAATACAAAAAGACGCCCAAGATTAATACTTTAAAGTGAATTGAACGGACGAAAAAAAACTATTGCAAATTTGGGCAATTTTGCTGTCCCGTATTATTATAGCTTTGGAATTTGATTGGGGCATTGAAGAAAAAGAATTAATCGAAAAACGAAAACTGTTGACAATAAAAGGGAAAGCACCACCCGAGCGGCGTAGAAAGATGTTATCGCAAAGGAAGAATGGGGGTCGCGGAATAAATCAACTAGAGGGGTCATACAAAACAGCAATGTTGGTTTTTAAATTTTAATAGAAAGGGAAAAAAAGATACAAATTTATTAGAATAGTTCAAGAACATGAGTCTAGCAAAACTATGAAAAATATTCATAAGTTAAGAACAATTTCAATCAGTATGGAATTTTAAACCCATATTAACAATCAATGGGTCCTATAAAAGGGCAAGGTTTTCAAAAGAAAAATTGAGGATATTTCAGGGAAATCTAATAAGTTGCTGGAAGTCTAAATCTTTGCAGGACAATATTTAAAACCCTGGAACAACCACATTTGACCAAGATCAAACCAATAAGGTGGGAGAATAACTCAAGGGGAAAATGAAAGTCTTTTGTAGCTGCACAAAATCAAGCCTTTAAAAACAAAAAGTTACGAAAAAAAAATCTCAAAAAACGAAATAATGACAAGTGTCGTTTGTGTAAACTTATGAAGAAACGTGGAGCACAAAATTTTTGGATGCCCGGTTTAGCAAAAACGGAATACATTTACGCATATAAGGTTGGGGCAATTTTCATTGGAAAATTTGAGAAGTTATAACATCGAAACTTCTGACAAATGGGTACAGCTAAACCAGGCAAGTAGTGACAATGGGAATGGACCTATTGTGGAAGAGCAAAAAATCACTGATCGAAAGGTTTTTCACAACAAACCAGACATTTTGTAAAAAAAAAAAGACTCAAATGTTGATCATCGTGTAGCTATTCCCTCAGACCCCTCATTGTATTAAAGGAAGCAAAAACGCCAAAATACGAGACCTTCAAAAAAAAATTTAAGAATGTGGAATGTCAGTTTAAGGTTTTTCCCCTTATAATTGGAGCTTGTGGGCAATTGGAAAAAAGTTTTTAAAAGGGAAACCCCCAACTTCTCTGGCAATCATGGACTCCGAGCTTCCAAAAGCAGCTTATAGGAACCCCCATTACACGCAAAGTTTTTGTATAAGACATTGTTCAGTTATTTCTTGTATTATTGTATTTTTCAATGTCATGTATATTTAATTTTTTTGTAATAGGGTTTTACCTTAGAGGTGTGGTTCATCTCTGTGAAAACTCTTAAATACCCATTATGAAGTTTATATTGTGAATAAAAAAAAATAACAATCATAAAAATAATAATAATAATAATAATAATAATAATAATAATAATAATAATAATAATAATAATAATAATAATAATAATAATAATAATAATAAAGTATTCACTGAACTATTAACCGAAGGTAGAAGACTTAGGCCTACACAACATTATTGCATACTTATTCGATGTATGTAATAGATTCTTGACCGTTGCTGTTCTTGTAAGAAAATGAAGAACAATGTTTGTTCCACAGGTCAGCGGTAATCATCGCTTAAAAGGTGTTGTGTTTTCATTTTAACTTAATTGTCAGTTGGCAACATAACTGATTTAATTTTTATGATATGGTAGGCATGTGTTTATCTGGTGAAATTGAGATGGCAGTATGTATTTGTTGTTGGATTTTTGTTTTTTCATACTAGTGTTTTTGTTAAATGTCATTAAACCCGTTGAAGATGACTGAATAGTCGTCGAAATATTGTTACAAAGTTGTTTTCTTTATTTACAAGTGCAGTGTATAGTCTAAATATTCCATTACATTATTAAATGAATTTATGTTTTGAAACTTTTCAAAAATATTTCTCAAAATAAAAATGCAATGAAGGAAAATGTTCCATCAATTTAAATTTAAAAAAAAACAAAACAAAGTGAATTACCATTTAATTAACCGTTTCTGCCGAGAAAATAGCAATGAAGAAAACAAAAACATGACATTAAATCATTTTACACATAAATTCTAAACTTGTAGAAGAATTTTCGACACAAATGTATACTTTTTAATACACCTACTATTTTACACGAAATTTCTAAATATAAGCTTTAAATTTACATTTTGTTTCCTAAACACTAGTTATACGAAGTTCGTATTTGAATTAAGTATATTTTTTTGTAAGAAATATTCAAAGAAAAGTTTTATCTACAAACTTACAAGTACTCAATCATCTTTAAGAATTAAATAGGATAGACAATAAATAGTAAATTTTAGGAAAAGTTGACTTACTTGCGTAATCGTGTCCTTGCTTTTGGAATGGACTCGACATTGTTCTTAAGTACGTACTTCCATATTCCAAACCAGTACGTTTTATAGTAACTTATCCAGTCTAATGCGCGGAAATCGAATGGAAACAGTTCCCGATCAGTTGTGCCCAACTTCTGCCACATCTCGTCAACGTGTTGCACATCAAACTGCCAGGCATTACTAGTGAAGTAATTGCACGCATCAGAGAACGTGTGCAGTTTCTTGTACAGTTTTACCAGCCTGTGAAGGAAACAATATTCACACAGTAATTACTTCTGCCACATCTCGTCAACGTGTTGCACATCAAACTGCCAAGCATTACTAGTGAAGTAATTGCACGCATCAGAGAACGTGTGCAGTTTCTTGTACAGTTTTACCAGCCTGAAAGGAAAAAACAAGGAAACCATAATTGGTGTGAAATGTTTTTTCAATTGACTCAGCATTGATTGAGGGGATACAGGACATGTCTTAAAATATGGGCTCTGCGGTCACACTTTTCTTCAAATTATTTCCAAATTATGTTTAAAGAATAAATTGATTTCTTTAAATTTGGATCTAGTTAAAAATTACAAAATTTACCATTTATACGAGATTTGTTTCTGACTGAAAAGTAACAAATGTTGATAAATCACTGATCTAGGGCTGTTCATGTGTATGCTTTCTTGACAAAGGTGTAAAGCTACAAATACGTCTGGTGCTTGCTGGGCCGAACGAATAGCTGTTTGTCAACCGTAAAATATGTGTCCTGTTCTCTCCTAAAGGGGCTGTTACACTCAAAAATGATTTGTTACCACATAATCTATAGAATGATACTACATTAATTAATGACAGTTTAAAAAGTTATAGCTTGTAACTACGATTTTACAAAAAATTATAAAACTTTTGACCCAGAAATTTGTGAAAATTGTCATTTTTTAAAAATTTCTTATAATCGGCTTAAACCTGCTTTCTTAAATGGCTCTTTATAACGTTGTGTCTTGAAACTGTGTACAAATACACGCTCAAACACTAAAAATATGTTTTCCAAAGTTACACCTCATCTTGATAATCAGCATATTTTGACCGAACCACTTGCCCAAATTACAAAACAAAATAAAGTGGATTCACAGAAAAGACTGTTGAATACGTCAATAATGGCCAATATATTTTCGGATCAAAATCCTCCATGGTCAGAGGGCATTAAGATCGTCCCAATGATATTTCCATGATTTTTTTCCAATGGGAATTTTTTTCGAGTCATGGTTGACCGAATAATGTTTCTGTTACTTTCTAAATTAATAACTAGTTATCAATAATGATATATATTTTTTTAGTTTAGAGGGTAATTACCCCTTTAATTAAACACACGATATTTTCTGTACATACCTTGTCTTTCCTGTGAAGACAAATGAGAAGCAGTCCATGATCAGAGCTGGCAGATAGTGAAGAATAATTCTTAAAGCTACAGTCAACAGCCGACTGTTAGTGAAGAAACAGTTGATGTACCAAAGAGTTTGTGTGGGGGGAAAGCCCTTTCCGTATCTCGCTTGAGGAAATTGAAAGGGCGCCCTCGCCAAAAATAGAGGTTATTCTCATTTGGTGTGGTACAGTTGTAGACGAACGGCTCACGAAGACGGCTAGACAAAACATACATTAACACAATTACATTTCTTAGATTTCTCCAGGGAAACCTGCCCAGGGTGCAAGGCATACACCCGTTCAAGTATCTAACTGGGTGTATTGGAGTATGGACAATTGTGAAGGGATGTCCTAGGGCTGTTTCAGTGAATGCAATCCCATGCATTCGCATTAAGGACTAGGGAACATCTCGGAAAAACCTCAGTCAGGATTGCCGGTCTTGACGGGGTTTGAATCATTACATGTTATTTGTCCATGGTACTTTTCCCAATACGCAACTGTCCTTATCTTCTACTACAAAATAATTTCATAAATCATTAATACGCATCCACAAATCTTGTAAAAAGACTGCTATAGGCTTGGCGATAGGCCTATACAAAAGGCCAAGGTTAGGTATCATTCTACTTTTTAGGTAAATAAAATCATTTCGCCTTGCGACTGCAGGATACCAATTTGTTATGATGGAGGCGAAACAACGCGATCGCATAAGTGGATTACAATATTTAACTATTTTTTATTTCTTTTCAATGGACTCCATTTTGTCTACATGCACAAGTTTCTTGTGAAATATTACACCTAATGCATTTAAAAACCTATGTATACGACTGACCTTTTATTAGAGACATCCCACGCAGCTGTTATGATGCAATTATTGGCTATATCACATGGTACGAAGTTGCACACATTGTCAGCTTTTACGTACAGAGTTTTGGCCACCCCTGTAGCCATGGCTATAGAAAACCCCATGGGCCCAAATGCCGTGTCACACCACCCAGGCATGGGTTCGTTAGCACAGGTTAACACTGAAATTAAGCAATCATTATCATACATTTATTTAGGTATATAACAAAAATACGTGAAAATTACGTTTTGAGTATATGGTACAAAATCGCATTTTTTTAAACTTAAAATAAGGTTTCTTCAGTCCATTATTATTTATTAAACGCGGTATTAACAATTTGTCTTTGTCAATTTGTTCAGTTGATATTTATTCAATTTTGATGATATTATTTAAAAATGCATATGAGAATAACCCGTACACAAGGTTTAAAAACTTATACACAAGGCAAAAAATGTGATCTTGAAAATGCTTTAAAATGACCCTTGAAAATGCAATGTGAACTTATCTCCAGAATATATTTAGCTAATTGTATGCTGAACAACATGCAACAAACAGAATTGATGTGTGTAACAAACCCTACTATACACCATTATTACGCAAAAAGTCGACGCAGCGGGAAAAAGAGGTTG
>JAMZAV010008338.1:0-27528 GCA_024449915.1 Sweltsa coloradensis
ACGAAACTACAGACCGTCTCGTCAACTTCGCGTCTACCAGATTATTGCGGTGATGCGAGTGCATGTACTGCCCTCAACTCGGGTATGCTAATTGACGATGTGATGGATATCTAGATTATTTCGAAACATTCTCTCAATTTCATTAGGAATATCACAACGACAACGAGCATATTCCTATGTTGTACAATCCTAGAAAGTAAGAAAATACACACATACCACACAATTAAAATTTACAAAATACGGTAGATCTATTTAATTTTAAAACGGTGATGAATATGATAATTACGAAAAACTATATAAAATAACAATAGTAAATAATACACAATAAAGTCTATATAAAAGAATAAAGGCTAAAAAACAAAATAATGTACATTTTAAACAAATTAACATATAAATCTGTTACAACACAGTAGGCTACGAGAAATGAAAAGGTACAAAGTAAAATATAAACTCAAAATATATGAAAAATGTATTATAACAAGATAATAAAACGCTAGTGTGCATAGATCTCCTAATTATTTGTCACCCGACGCAAGTTCTTAAATTTGTTCCTGTAGAATCAGACGATATAAAATATTATATTATATTTAAATTTCCATAAAAATACACCTACTATTCATATGTATGTATGTATGTATGTATGAAATTGAAATGTGTTATCATGAAATGAAACATAAATTTAAAATATTTCTCTGTTCGTTTGGCTCCAAGGTTGCTAGAATGTCCAACCAACCAAGAGTCGAACACGTGCGAATCACGTCACGTCCGCAATATTAATACCTAGATCACGTGGCAATTTGGAATTCACATCCATCTGTGTTGGATAATGAAATAATTCCAGACCCATCGCTCATCGATCAACGAGATATAACTAATTCCATTCTCCACGTCCATGTAATATAATATGTAATTCCGTAATTCACAAACAACGCTAACGAGACAGCTACAGAGAGGATACAATATGTTCACACATTTGAGTTATAACAAGCCATACGTCAAGTTCGAGGGCATGATGAGTGGATGGAGAATTTCAGTCATTGATGTGTGATATCCTAGTAGGCTACTTGATGATGAAGAACTCAAGCCATTAGAGTATGAATGAAGCATTTTAGTATTTGGTGTAGGTACGAAGAATTCAAATCAAAGGTGTGTGAAGAATTCTAGCCGTCAGTGTACGAAGAATTCCAGTCATCAGTGTATGAAGAAGAACTCAAGCCATTGGTATATGAATGATCCTCGCTTTACTCTTGCAGAGCCGGCAACATCTTTAAATACATTTGAATCTCAAAGTAATGTATATTTAACAACAAGTCTGACACTTTTGGCTACGCTCGCAGAACTACCAAACTATAAAAACACTCAAATTAGACCGGCACTTCGCACATACAACTTTCTCGTAATTACTCCGAAATCAAACAAAAACGCGAAAAAAATCCCTCCTATAAATAAGACTCGCCAACTAAAACTCTCCGTCGCGACTTAAAAAAACAAAAACACCTATATCTCTGTCTCCTCTCGGCCACAATAATTATTAATACTCACTGTTGGGCGTCAGAGGCGTCCCTCCGGCGGTAGCAGGACGTCCACACTTCACAGCAGCTACTGTTAACCAACGTCTGCCACCACATTGCAACAACATCAGAGAATCGTTAGCGGAATGCAACGGATCTATAGCTTACACATAGGAGGATGATAAGAGTTAATCTCACGGAGAGACGAGAGGCCGTGCATCCGACTGATGGCGGGGTGCGGATGTTCCATGTTTTGTACGCGTGCCAAAATTGTGTTTTTTGGCTGTGTTCTCTGGTATTTTAGACACATACCGGTTGAAGATAACACGTTAGTTTAGCACGGTGTCGCTGACTTTTATACTCGTCTGACGTGTGTGGCAACTGCATCATACCTTACCTGACGATGTCACGTGCCTTCTTGTTCTGGACGCAAAGTTGTCAATAAAGCAGTTGATTATTATGACGTAATCCATAGGTGGCATAGATTTGTTTGTTTATTATTATTATTATTATTATTATTATTATATTATTATTATTATTATTATTATTATTATATATTATTTATTTATTATTATTTAATGTTTTTATTGCCATTTACAGACCTAACAGTTGCAATAATGTTGTAAATGTGTTTGATGGTAACTCGTTTTAATAAATAACTTTTATCCCACGTAGCCTATAAAATTGTAAAAAAAGGCGCATATATATTTGTACTACTAAACATAACCTGCAAAAATGATTAATATTGGCTATGCTATTAGCATTGTAAATTAATATAATTTGAAATTAAAATGTGAATCTAAATGAATGTGTTTAGTGTGTCATTCAAAACTTAAACAAGTGATTGTTTTAAATGAGGCTTCTGTGTACTAAATCCCCATCACGCGCCTGGTTATTTTCGATCCGAATGTCACACTCACATCCCACGATGTAACCTGCTCCTGGCTGCATGGCATGGCCTGTCAAACATTAACAGTAATTAAACTGATATTATTTCATCCCCTGCAGTACCAGTGATGCGCTGTGTCAATGTGACACGCCTCACTCATTCGCAAACAGATTGATTAGTTGATTGATTGATATTCGCCAGAGTGTAACGTTTCTATTATTGATTGACGGTTGGTGATAAAGAGTATGTTACAACACGGCTAATCGAGATGTTTATTGAACTTAGCTAACACGGCTGAAGTTGTACTTACGGCAAAAAGTAGTAAGTACAATACATGATAATAGGTAGAGGTGGAGCTCACCCTCTAAGATACGGACTTTGGAGCCGTCCTAGCAACGAAGCACATAATAAATTCAGAGTTGTTCTGAATCGGCCTTGTTGATTCTGGCGTTGATCTGGGGGTGTTCGCACTGTCCATAAAACTGATTGCTATATTTCCTATTAAATAAATATCGATCTTTGGTTGGTTATCGCTCACTCGTCGATTGCGTCGGGGCCTACAGGGTTGGCTTGGTCGCTTTGATTTAAAGTCCCCCACTGAAAATCAGTTATATAACTGAGTGGGTAGACTCTAAATACAATTTATTTTTTTATTAAAATCATTTAAATTAGAAAATTCTCAATTAAAAATTCATTAAAAATTATCAAATTAAAATTAATTAATTTCACGTTCTCATAGTCACGCTGATAGCGGCCGTCGTTGTATACGGTGATATGTCACGACTAAGTAGAGTGTTTAGTGCCCTGGTTTGGGCATCGTTGACTTGAATCTGGACCCATGATACGTTATAATATCTCTTATTGTCCCGATTATAGCAACCTTTCCAAAATATGAGACGTAAACCGGAAACCCAAATGAAACCAACACAATAAAACTGATATAGAAGTGTAAACACAAAACAGGTGAGAAGAACTTCCACGTGCAACACCCATCTAGCATAACTGTTCTGATAAGAGAAGCCCCCCCTTCTACTTCGACTTGCCAAATCAAATTTTTTATGAAGATAAGACGTATCGTTTCT
The DNA here is from genome assembly GCA_024449915.1 of Sweltsa coloradensis. Lineage (NCBI taxonomy): Eukaryota > Metazoa > Arthropoda > Insecta > Plecoptera > Chloroperlidae > Sweltsa > Sweltsa coloradensis. The sequence continues at coordinate 3,483 of JAMZAV010008338.1, forward strand.
CAATGAAAGCACAGTCAAACTAAGCAAGCCGATGGCAGGGGGGGGGGGAGGCGCGTAGGAACGTTTTGAAAGTTGGGGGGAATCCATTAGCAGATTATGTGGGCGGAGACTGGGGTCTGGGGCGAAGCCCCAACCGTTTGAAAAAAAATCACCATATACTAGTTATTTCGTCACTGCATTCGGACTCTGTAAACAATGTATTACAACAACTATCTGCGATAAACTAAAAAAATGAACGTCAAGTGGCCCATTTTAGTAAATTTCAACCTAATTTTTTATGCAATGACGAAGCATAGAGGCAAACAAACATATTCGTTTAGCAAGGTTACTGTCGAATTGTATAAGTGTGTGTGCATATTTACTATACGGAAATTCTGGGATTAATATTTAACTCACGTTAGTTTTGCACCCCCCCCCCCCTGGGTCAAACTTTGGGGGGCATTTCCCCCCGGTTTCTACGCCACTGGGTGAGTGGGTGGGGGTGTGGGGGGGGAATTGAGCAATTGTCCATAAATTCCATTATTACCACAGTATGTCATATTCGAACGGTGGGGTCCAAAGCCTGTGGAAGGAAGGAAGGAAGGAAGGAAGGGGGGGGGGGATCCAATATAAGGCTTGGATCAGGTCCACTAAGCAAAGTAACCGTGTTCTGGTCTCCTGGGAATACAACACCGCAGGCGACTGAGCCTCACCGAGGACACGTATCCACCCCACATGTATACACCCTCGGACAAAAGTAAATCCACGGTCAGACATAGCCCCACCGAGGACACGTATCCACCCCACATGTATACACCCTCGGACAAAAGTAAATCCACGGTCAGACAGAAAACGTACTCTCCTACACCATTTCTTGGTCATAAAAAATAAAATCAATTTTAAATATTTAGTTTTGCTCTACAACAACACGCCATGCACTAACTAATAACGTAATAATCGACGTGGACTGGAGAATGCCCTCTTGAACATTGCTTCGTGGTAGCGTGCTACCGGTTCATTTACACTTTACAGCACCCACCAAAACAAGCAGCCGGATGACGTAGCACATCATAATACGCGAACGTGCGCGATCGATGCTCGGATTGGTCGGTTGGTCAGCGAGAACAGAGAACATAGGATCGAATCCACCACAAAGGACAATTGTTCGGAGAGAAGCCCGGGAAAAATAATTCCACTAATCTCTCCTTTATTTCGAATGTTCGGATATTTATATGAATGCAGGTAGGGTCCTCTGTCCGGCGAGGTAGTCGATACATGTGCACGGCGGAGGTCATGAGTGTGGGGTGCATTGTTTTGCACATGTATGTCCGACCCCTACTTTGGACGAGGCCTTCCCTTTGTTGCTTTAAAATCTTTCATTGCAGAGCGCAATAGGGAGAGAGAACTGCGTCATCAGGCGATTTCGAGGATATTCCCCAACGAATACGTCACTATTGACTACTATGTGGTCTGGCATAAAACAAATAGCAAAACAAGCTATGTAGAGATTTATTAGGTAGGAAATCAGTTACGGTACAAACTTTCAGCGTAAAGACGGGTATGAACTAAGAACAATAGTCGAAAAGATGTGTCCCGACCGGGATCGAACCCGGGTCCTCCCTCCACCTTGACGTAACGATGCTTTACCAAGTAAGATATATCGAGCCACTGGGTAAGAAATGTGTATGTATATGCCGGTCTCTAGTTGGTCATTGTTCGCTCGTCGATGGTGTCGGCGCCTGCAGGGTTGGCTTGGTTGGCTTTACATTTAATGTCCCCCACTAAAAATCAGTTGTAACCGAGTGGGTAGACTCTAAATACGATTAAATATATTTATATGTAAAACAAGCATGGGTATTGGAAGTGCCCAAAATAGGGAGCAAAGCTACATTATCAACAGATTGTCTAAGATCATAAATACAATAACTTTTGGTGGAGGTGCCGGGTAGCACACACAAAAACAAAATATTAGATCCGGAATATACAAATACAATAATTTTGGTGGAGGTGCCGGGTAGCACACACAAAAACAAAATATTAGATCCGGAATACACAAAGTCACAAATACATATATTTTGATGGAGGTACCGAGTACCGGTAATCAAGAATGATCGATACAAAGAACATCCCTGCCCTTCTGACAGAGAGGGTCACACCAGCAATTCTGTTTCATGCTTGTTGAAGGAAAAGCGACGCAATGCCATGTGAGTCGGAGGTCGCATACGTTTTCACCCCGAGACGTGAGTGTGACACACAGACAGAAGTTTCATATAATAACGAGGACTGGGCATCGAACCCAGAACCGCCGACTTGGCGTACCGATGCCCTACCAACTGAGCTGTTGTGGGGCCTGGGGCGGCTATTTACATTTCATTGTTAATTGGTATTACCATAGCAATTAATACTACTTTGTAAAAATTATCCTAATTTAACAAAAATTATTTTGCAATGGAACTTGGAAAGTAATGAGATCCCACGCATACAAAAATTTGGAATCATTGGACAGAAATATTCAACCAAAAAAGCTCATCCATCAGCGTTCGCGAAGCGGCCTAGTTGAGTGCCATGAGATCCCCAGTCGGGGCAAAATAACTATGTCCTCAAAGCGGGCTTATGCTAAAAACGGGTCTAGTTTATCGTACCCCACCTCTAGGTACACTGTTGGAAAAGACATTATTTTTAATGTGCGGTCAGGCGCGTGTAGCGCGTGGTTATTCAAGTACTGGTGCTTCTCGATGTGTTTCAGTCACATTAGCTTAGAGTTGGGGATAGCCAATAAAACGCGAGAGAATCAATGAAACCGTGCGTGAAACGGCGCTCGGAATTACTCGGGTGTCTCCCGGAACGGCCCGAGTTGTCATTGTGCTTGAAAAAGTAATTCACTAGTGCTTTATTTTACTTTCGGAAACGTTCGTTGTCTCCGGGAGTCGTAGTTGTCATACTACACTAGCGTTCCTAGCTGCACATGTAAAAAACTCGCAGCTACAAAAACAGTGTGTGGAACGTGGTAGATGGAGCTTTCTGATTGACAACAAATACGACAAATAAATTGAAAATCACATTGGCGCCAAAGAATAAACAATTTGAACAAAACTAAAAGTGAGATTTTCAAACGTTATCAAGATATTCGGGTCACTTAGATATACTTTCCCAATTATTATTTTTTATTATTGAGATCATTTATTCACAGGCTACAATTATTAATAATCTCACATTTTTTTCGGCAATGTTTAACAAAAACTTCTTCGTACAGTGGAGGCAACGATTATTCTGAAGGTTGTCACATTTGAAGCATTCGGGAACGGTTTTTAAGATGGGTATTTTATACAAAATATTAATTTATTAGATGGCTTTTACGTAAGAAGATTAGTTTAAAAATATAAAAAGACTATTACATATTATACAATTTTTTTTATTCCGAACAGTGATTGATTGATTGGTTTTTGGGCTTAACGTCTCATATTTATGCAATTTGGCTAATCGAGACTAAGGGGGGAATTTCGTAAGGGATGACGCGGGGGGGAAAAAAGGGGTGGACAGGCCTGTGCTGGTCAGAACCAGCCACAAGCGTATGGGGAGGGCAGGGGTTCCCCTGGTTCCCCCGCGTCGTGGTCGTCTCCGTCTGTGTCATCATCCGTCCGTGTTGTCATTGTCGTCGCCTTCGGGGAGGTAGTAAAGGGAAGGGAGTTCCCCGACGACACCAGAGCTCGCCATTAGTTTCAGGAGAAAAACTCCCCTAATCACGGGCCAAACCACGAGAAGGTTGCGAGTTGGAATTTGATGGCCCTCCGAACAGTGAATGTTTAAATGTGGAAAAAAATAATAATAAATATACAAAAACAAGCGCGCATCCCCTGCTGCAACAGGCTGCAACACAAGCTGAAGAATCGGTAACGATCTTTGTTTATTGCTATATCGAACATACACAATTTCGTTGCAGTCAAATGGTATTGTTAATATATTGCACATATTTTTTCTCAGGGGCTGAAGAAACCCTCCAAGGGAATAAACCTCAACTTCCAAGTAAAATATTTGGCAATCAAAGAGTAGAAATGTACATAATAAATTGGTTTTGAATCACGTGCTATTCTAGTGCGGATGACAGACCGCGATTGCACTCATGAATGCAAGACATACAGACACGAGGCAGTCCGCCTCGAATTTTACAAATCATTATTGCTTTGAATTGTGGATTTCGTAATTGTTTGAAACGCTGTCGGTAATCGTTGACTGTGAAACGAACGTGTGGTTGAAAAGTAAAAAGTTTATGATACAAGTAGGCTACATTCCTCTGAAGTCTCGCATCTTCTCTCACATTCCGCGGTCCTTTTGTTATTGATAATATAAACCCGTCTCATTCAATATCCAGCATCTGCTATCAAGAGGGGAACAGGACTGACGCTGACATAATTATAATAATAGTTTGTGTTTTCTTATATCTTAGTGTATAAGGTGCCATATGAAGTGAGCCTGTAAATCTAGTAATATATTTCAACAGGCAATGAATTAAAAAGCATACGGAGGCAGTATGACCGGCCTGTGTTACCATTGAGTATATAACCCTAAAAGGTTCTATACTCAAAGGTGTTACTAAGGTGGTGGGGGGGGGGAGAGTCTGTTGACTTACTACAGTGATTAACCGTAAACTCATTATGAGAAATGTATATATAATTACCTCGATTGATTGACCTAATTCAGGGTTCGAATCCCGTCGAGACTGTCAATCCTGACTGGAGGTTTTTTCCTCAGACATCCCGACACAATCTTACTTCAAAAGGCCCACATGGTACCTAGTAGGCACCCTGTACAATTTTCCCACGAGAAATGTAAATTTATCGTTCATCCTTAAAATACAAGGATAAATACAATAGCATTCGTGTATCAGACAATACTAGAATCTACTACTAGAAACCCACAAAATCTGAAGTGATTTGAGAATGCAATTTTCATTACACCTACACAATTACACATCCCCATGTGAAGTTAATTAAAAGGAAGTTGAATTCGGATATTGAACATTGGCTTCGGATTGGCACAGTACAAATTAGTTTTATAAACTTTACACAAAAAATGTTTATTATTTAATTATTGTTGTTTATTATGTATTTTATTTAAGTGTTTTAATGTTTTTTGTTTTGTCACCTCATTGCAATCATTTCATTGTAGAAACACACCCAAAACACACATTGTCTTGTTGACTCCGCTCCAAATGTGTGAAGAAAATTCTATTTTGATCGACTTATCACTATGCTGTGGTGTGTCCGAAGGGGCAATGGTATAATCATCTTAGCATGGATTTTTTAAACTACGATACGAAGGCAAATAAGGCAATCAAACGCAAAAACAGGCGATGCATATTATTTGAGATGCAATATTATATTTGCACCGCATCACACACCAATCTAATCCATGAAGTGCAACACATTTTTATTCCTTGGTGGAATTCTGGCTTTTGTAAGATTAGCGATTCTTGGAAGATGATACAAGAAACGCAAACATCTTAGAGCATAAATATTTATTATTTATCAATTATCATCATCATTATTAATTACATAGATAAATTTACGAGTCGACTTCTTGTCTTTTAATGCAATGATGCCCCGAGTGATTTTTTAAATTGTATTCATAAGTAATAAAATAGTAAAAATGCCTACAATAATGTAGTTATAGTAAGTTATATGCTGTAGACAGCTACAATTTCACCCCCGATATCCGACCCTCAGGACTAAGGTCTTATTAACAGGAACTAAAATTCGTCCTGTTAATAATTTTAAAAATGTAATTTTAATTGAGGTTAATATTTCATGCACATACTGAGATGACTCAGAGCGGTCTTTACCATCTATAAAAAATATCAAAAATTTAAACTAATTATTTCTAAGTTGTGAATTTACCACAGAAATAAATAGAAAAAATAAGCTGGGATGTGTGAGTATTATGCTCTTTTGACTGTCAGACAGACAAAATCGCCCAAAGTTACAGCAAAACCTTTGTGTGTTTGTATTTGTATTTATTAACTTCCGTTGAAGGTACAAAGTAAAAAAATAAAAATGAACTCAAAACGTTAGAAATGTCGATATTTAGAAATAAAACCTCAATTTATGTAGATTTGTACGGGTAACGTCGATAGGGAAGAGTCTTCAACAAAATACTTTTAGATATCCCCGACTTCAAAGGGCAGTATTTTTTATTACGAACGCCCACAAATAAGTAACATCTTGGAACGGAAAATATTGATTGTTTTCTAGAACTAGTAAGTTGGTAAATAGATTAAATAATATGATATGCCATGTTTTGAAAAAAAAACCAAACCACCACCATTGAAGTGTGGTTCATCTACTCAAGGCACCCCCTTTGGGACTAGTATTAGATACATTTAAATTTAGCGGCAAAAGCTTGAGGACGCTGTCGGATGACCAAGCGGGGTGCAGGAATTCCTGGAAAATCCGTAATTACCTGCGGCGACATGCGCGTCTGACCGGTCCAACTGTCATCGTCGGGCATGCATTGTGCGTTTGAATTTGATACAAAGGGGTTGGAATGGGAGGGGGGGGGAGGGCAGGGGCATTTTTAGAATTTTTGTAACGGAAGCTGCAAAACCGTGTGTAGTGTAGTTCAAGTGCGAATGTTGTGACAGCAAGAAGCAAGTGTCCGCATTACTCCTCACAGTCACACAGGTTAGTACTACTGTTTTTATTTGTCACACGTAATTTTTTATTTTTGCACGCCGTGTCGGTATATTATATCTGTGTTTTGGGAACAATCATATTTTGTACCAAACCCAAAAGCCTTTCTTTTCCCGTGCCCAGCAACGACGTTTAGTGCGTGGCGATACCACCAACAGGCATTACCATATCCCGCCCCCCCTTGCCCCTTCCACACACCGGTCGCCTTAATATGAATTATAGCCTGCTTGCAAGCAAAATTGAAAAAACAAATTTAAGGTACACAAAATAGTATTTGATTTAGAAATTGAACGAACTTGTATATTGTAAATACAATTTGTTATCCCCTTCCGCCTCTGAGGTTCTTTCCGCTGACCAGAGGGTGGCGATGGCGAGAGCAGGATATAAAGAATGGTGTATGTACCTGTTTGCGATTTATCTTCCCCTCCTCAATCTCAACCGTATAATAACTACTCTATTTTGCTCCCAAGAATAACATCCCATCAGAATCATAGGGTGCATCGTGCATGCATGTTTTAGCGTATGATGCCGTATGATATCAAGGGACGGGGGTTCTATGCTCGCATAAGTTTGTTTATTTGGATTAGGGCGCGTCAACCGTTAGGTCCTCATAATGAGCCACTCTAGGGCATGTGGGGAGGAAAACTCCCATAGTCAGAACCAGAAAAGGGGTAGGGGGCGGAAAAGGGGGAGGTTTTCTCACGTCGCAGTCGTCATCTTCGTGTTGTCAATGTATTTCGTGTCGGGGAGGTCATCAAGGGGATGAGGGGGGGTCCAACGACCGACGCCAGAGCTCGCCTTAGTTTCAGGGGGTTCTCACCCTAATTGCAAGCTGATGTTGCGAGATGAACTTTATAAGGACTTTGCAATAGTTTTTGTACTTCAGCTATCACCACTAAGCATCTCAATTAATGACATTGAAATAATAGGGAAGTAAGCAACCAACTACTATCTCAGAAAGAATGGTCCACAGACAGCAGAGATTTCCGATATTGGCAAGGCCTAAAAGATAACTAAGCACACTCTATAACGTCAGGGGCGGATAAGGCGGCGCGAAAGGGAGGTGTTTTTTTTTTTTTTTTAGGGTTTATAAAGTGGCAAACTTACAAAATTAATAGTCTTTAGCAGTGCTTAAACTTTACCCTATCGAGCATAGATTCCGTACTAGTTTTGCAAGGACGGTCCCACTCCAACCCATTGTCAATTCCTAATGGATACGCTATATTACAGTTGGGGTAAATAACAACTCGTAATATCAACTCTAAATTTTAGATTTTTAAACGTGTCTTTAGGGGTTTTTTTTGCATCAAAAGCAGCAGAGCAGAGGTGCGACTTTATTCCAGAACACCGTACTGAGTACTCGTATCCGAGGCCAAACCCCGGGCCCCACCTCCTCCAGCCCAAACAATACGCTACTTTATGCATTTTGTCAATTTACATTCGAATAATATAATAAAAATATGAAAAATGTTATTTACAGTTTACAAAGCTATGTTCATGACTGGGACCCCTTATGGCTTCCGCTTCAATTTCACTGACCCCCAAAAAAATTTAGCTCGGTGTTTTTTTTTTTTTTTTTTGTCTGTTTGTTTGCTCTTTTTCCGGGAACGGGGATATCCGTCTTGATGAAAATTAGACGGGACCTTCGAAATCTCTAAAATTTAAAGCTGTACATGTTTTTGGGTACAATCGAAGAAATATTTCTCATAAAAATCTACTTTACGATTTTTTTCGATTTTTGTGCGATATTTTCATGCCATTTGGGTCAATTCTGACCAAACGGGTGGGGCTACAACATTCATATTTTACATGGACATTAAGGTTGTGGTGATGTAGTACCCTTTGAAAGAAAAAGTTGAAAAAGTTAGCCAGAATCCATAGAAATAAAGCTTTTAATATAAGTATTTTACGGTAAATAATACCAATTGACAAGTAACAATAGAAACTTGACAACAATCACCTACAATGCGTAGTCAGCAAAACAAAGCACTTGCAAAAGTAAAGATATCTTACGCAAACTAAAAACTTTAAAAAGCTCATCCATCAACGCGGCGGGACTTAAGCGTTTTCCTAGTTCTGGAAACATTTTTTTAAAACTGAAAAACGCCCAACGACTTTGTCCTACAAAAAATCACCCTCCCCTCCATATGTCAGGGCTTGATCCGCCCTTGTTTAGCAGCTGTATAGTGCTATTGGCCGAGCGTATTTGGAAAATCTTCCTTAATTTTTGTATGAGCGAAGCGAAGACTTCAATTTGACCTTGTGTTTTTTTGTTTGTTTTTTCACTTGCGTTACCCCAAGAATATTAGCTCGGGTGTTTTGTTTTTGTTAGTTTTTTTGTCTGTTTGTTCGCTCTCTACCGGGCAAACGGCATATGCGATCTTGATGAAAATTGGAGGGGACCTTCGAAATCTCTGAACTTAGACCTGCAAGGTTTGGGTATAATCGATCAAATATTTCTTATGACTATCGTACTTTTACGACTTTTTTTCATTTTATAAAGAGATATTTTCGTGATATTTGGCAAACGGCTACTCCGATATTGATGAAACTTTATGGGAACGTTTAAAATCACTGAAATTATATATGTTTTTTTAAGAGACATTTGAAAAAGTATTTCTTATAGAAATCGTACTTTTACTATTTTCCCCCCGGTTTTTAATACGATTTTTCGTGATATTTAAGCCGATTTTGACCAAACGGATGGGGCTTCAACGTTCATATTTTACATTGACATAAAGATTATGGTGATGTAACAGCCTCTTGAAAGAAAAAGTTAAAAAGTTTGTCAAAATTCTAAGTAATAATAAAGGTTTTAATATAAGCTTTTTACAGGTGTATAATGAACAATATTAATATCAAGTAACAATATATATATATATATATATATATATATAGAAAAAGTAATGAGATTCCACATAAAAACGTAATCATTGATGGACAGAAATATTAAAAAAAAACTCATCCATCAACGCGACTGGAAAAAGCGTTCGCGAAGCGGCCTAGTATAGTAGATAGAAGTTATTTGGGTGAGTGAAGCGAAGACTTTAATTTCACTGAACCCCCGAAAAAATTTTAGCTCGGGTGTATTTTTTGGGGTTTTTTGTTTTTGTTTTTTTTTTGTATTTTTTGTCTGTTTGGGGTTTGCTCTCTACCGGGCAAAACGGCATAAAGCGATCTTTATGAAAATTGACGGGACCTTCGAAATCTCTGAAACTTAGACTTGCCACGTTTTTGGGTACAATCGAAGAAATTTTCTCATGAATATCTTACTTTTACGATTTTTTTCGATTTTTTTTTTGTCGATATTTCGTGACATTTTGGGCCGATTCTGACCAAACGGGTGGGGCTACAACGTTCAATTTACATGGACATTAAGGTTATGGTGCGTATTTGCTTTCTGAAGAAAAAGTTGAAAAAGTTAACAGAATCCATAGAATAAAGGTTTTAATATGAGTTTTTTTAGGTTTATAATAACGATTAACAAGTAACAAAAGAAACTTTACAACAATCACCCAAAAAGGGATTCGAAAAGCACTTGCAAAGGAAAAGTGGTACTACGCAAAACTAAAAACTTAAAAAAGTTCATCCATCAACGCGGTGGGACTTAGCGTTTTCCTAGTTTTAAATTTTAAATGAGCGATTTAATTGAGACAATTTTTCGACGTCCGATTTCGAAAACATGAATGAAAAATGCGTCGAGCTAAAATATTTCCCAAATTTGTAATAGGCCTACATAAAGCCTACATTGTTGTAGTAAAGTATTTTAGCAGTTGTTTTAAAAAACTACTGTTTTTTTTTATGTGCACTTATGTTTTTTTTTGGGGGTCCTTCTTTTGTAAATCAGTTTTTTTAACTTTGTAGGGAAAAGTTAAATAATAAATAATCTTGGTTTTTTTTTTCGGTAGAGAGCGAGCAGACGAAAAACATAACTTTCGAGATATTTTTCTCAGTCAAAAAGAGGTTTCGGTAAGATCGCTGGGCTCGTTTAACGCTAATCCAACAATTAACAGAACCGTTCGTACATTGGTACAATATTTGGGTTTGTAATGGCAAACCCCAAAAGGGACAATAACATGTTCGGGGAATTATTGGGGGAAAAAGACCCAAATCATGGAGAAACGAAAAAAATGTTCTAATTGGCATTACAAATTTCTCACCTGTAAAAAATAGGTGTATCCTGCTAAGCAACGAATATATCAAAACTGTTGCTCACTCAAATAGTGGCGGGGGTTTGGGGGGGGGTGTGGGGGGTTGTAATTACGGGAACCCATAAATCAGCCTGCAGGCATTTGTTTTGTATTCCAGTCAAGGCAGAAATAATTGATATGTCACACGTACTATGTGCACTAAACAAATTAGAAACAAAAAAATACTATTATTGTTTTTTACTTATTTCCCTATGCTAGTTTTATATTGTATTATTGTTGGGATATTTTTTTTTTTTACGGAAACGTTGATGCTAAATTTTAGACCCTAATGAGATAAATGTGGGGGCAAAGTGATGACAAAATTGAAAAATGTGAATGAGTGTATTTAGTATAGGGACGAGTTTTCGATATTTAAAAGATATCGAAAAGCGCTTGTAATGATCAACAAATTTGAATGACTTTTTGACTTACAAATTAGTTTTGACAATTAAAAAATGTGTTTTGTTTCACAACGAGATCGATATTTTTGTTTACTAATTTAATATCCTCTAGTAATTTTATAAAAAACTGGTTTACGAAGCTGAACAATACCCGAGATTGTTCGAAATATTGTGATATAAAAATCGTGATTAATGATAATGAACTAACTTTAATGAGGAAAATATTTCCTTTCGCGTTTGCAGTGGCTTTTGTACAACATAATACAATGGAACACAATGCACGGTCGTGGAAAATGCGGGGCCCATGGGGTTAAACATGATGACGTAATGGTGCACTGATTGGCTGCCGTGACGGGTTTCAACAGTCACTCGCCTCCGTTTAGACATAAAATCAATATATTTTTTTATCAATTCTATAGAAAGATCGATCTACTCGATGATAACATTATTGGGAATAAAATCGGAATATTATTTTTCAATAACAAATATCGGTTGATGATATCGACTTCCTTGCCCCTTCATTCATTATTTAAGTCTCTTACTAATTTTTTTTCAAGGTTTATCATTGGAATCAACCTCAGAAGAGAAGATTCGACACTGGAGGACAGCGGAAGAAGATGAGATTACCGTGACATAACGTTATGGACTTTTCCCGAACTCGACACCGGGCAAAACGTTTCAGTCCACAGTGAGGATGGCTGTGAGGAGCATTTGAAGAAGTTAGCAAGACTTTCCTTCCACGAACTCCTCTCCAGTCCCAGAGTCTTCAGAGTAGTTACGTCGTGACGGGGACTACCATTCGACCGTTAATAATTAAACCTATATAAAAGGTTACAAGGTGTAATATTCAATCCGTTGAATCCGCACGTTGCCTGTCACTTATCAGCCCAAAATGGTACATTTTCTATAGCCATGTTTAAAAATATTAAAACAGTGATTTTTGGAAACATGACGGGCTAAAGGCAATGCCAGTTTTGTTTGCCTAGCGTTGCCTTATACAAAATAACTTTTAGATTGAAATTTTAATTTAAATTTATGAAATTTGTTTTTCCCATTAATGGCGGATGCAATTTTATGTTATACAAATCAATGGCGGATGCAATTTTATGTTATAATACCCAGTGGTTGTTTGGCTTCAAAATAATTTGCCTTCCACTTTTATTCATTTTATATAGGAACGCACAAAAGTCGTAAATAGGATTTCCGCAGTCCGCACGATATTTGTATGGCATATTTGTTATACAATTTTTTTACAATACGTACAACTATAAGTCAAAACAGGAGATTATTCTGGGGTAAAATATATAAATTTGTTTCGTTATTATCAATAATCGTTCCCCGCCGGAGTTTACATCACCTTTACAGGTAGTTTTCGCTGTACACCCAAAGCAAAGTCCAGTCGAGCAATTATCTCTATAGGCTACCCCAAGTGCGACGCGGAAAAAAAAAGAGTTTTTAGTGGGATTTTCAGTGCACGAGCCCATAAGGTTACAAAAGGCTCGGGATTTTTACACGCTAATATCTTCTTAAATAGAATTATTTAAGAAATCTGACTTATGTTACGTGAAGCAGGCATCATTTATGAATCCAAAGCACATAGTCAAAAATCGTGGAAAACGTCCTCAAATTTAAATGAATACGAGTTTAAGCCGAAGTGGTCGCGTACAATGTTGCCATGAAAACGTGTTTGGAGCAAGAGTTGCAAGAGTGCTGGACGCGAAATCCGGCCCCGCCGATAAAAATCGATAATAGAAGTGCCAAAGCGTATGTCTTGTGTTTCATTGGCTGAAAAATTCTAGGTAATACCCCCTCCCCGCCACTCCCCGCGGGAGGGAGGACGTGCGGGAAACTGGTTTATGCGCATGCGTGCATCTTCCATCTCGGGTATTCGTTTCGCTTGAGATCTCTCTTTCTATGAAAAATGGAAACATTGTACGCGACCATTTCGGCTTAAACTCGTATTCATTTAAATTGAGGACGTTTCACGATGTTTGGACTATGTGCTTTGGATTCATAAATGATGCCTGCTTCACGTATCATAAGTCAGATTTCTTAAATACTTCTATTTTAGAAGATATTGGGCGTGTAAAAATCCCGAGCCTTTGTAACCTTATGGGCTCGTGCACTGCAAATGCACTGAACTCGTTTCCCGCGTCGCACTTGGGGTAGCCTATACAAACTCGAGCACCGGGCAGGAATTCAGATTAGTGAATATGATAATGCGCTGTTTGTTCCGCTTCATTAGACAGGTAACCCGAAAATTTTGCCATGCGGTCAACATTTTATTGGATAATTTATTTTGTTTTGTTTTGTATTGCTGCTTTTTCTTTTGAAATAAACTCAATCGTTAGAGTATTTATTTTACTGTATTTGAAAATTGTTCATCTTTCTCATACAGATTATGTTTTTTGAACATGTTTCTACGAAAAAAATTTGACTTTGACTTTTTTTAAAAAAAATTGACCAGTTTCGCCGTAGTAATATGAAACCACGTTTATAGATGCACCAGTACGTAGATACGAGTGCTGGTTTTGATTTCCCAGTGAGGATATTTAAAAATTATAATAATGCATGCACTTTCATAGAAAGCAATAATGAAAGCAATAAAATTCTTAGTTATGTGTATTGAATTTAACCTTTCCCATTATTTCAATAAAATGTTGAATATTTTTTGCAGTTCCTCTTTGAAATACTCGTTCATTGCTTATTGGTGAATGGCGATAGTAAAAATTTGCATTAAACCCATCATGTAATTGCAATGCACAAAAATTGCCTATGTTACATTGTCTATTATAAATGCTAACAGTTCTTTTTACTCGTAAATTGCTTTTTTTTTTGTCGTACATAAAAAAATTCAAAAAACGTTTTTCATTAAACTCGGAGTTTTTTCAAAATTTTCCAAAACTTTTGATAAGTTTCTACTATCACGCAATTTTTTTTAAAGGTGGGCCCTTTACTCGGCAATGCGACGGTAATTAAATACATGTATAGCTAGTGTGTTTTGACGTTCATTGTGCATGCAAGTTTGACATTCTTTTCGCTAAAATTGGCCCGATCGTTCCGGGAAAGATGGTAAATACAGCGGTCATTTACTCTCATCATATCTATGCAAACGGATCTTTAGTAAAGTCTTGTTGAAATGGTCGTCTACTCTCGTAGATAGTATACGTTTTTATTCTCGGAATCAATGTGCGCCGATTGTCACGAATGGGACTACTGTGCAAACTACAAAATGAGTTGCCCCTTTTCACGTGTTGTGCCCTTCAGTCTGTGTTATATTTCAAACAAAACAAGCCGTTTTCGTGGGATGCTAGTCATATTTTTTAGCATATTAAATGTGTACTTATGTATTTGCCTATACCCGCCCAAAACCCAAGAGTTTCAGACTTGTAATATGGACCCCTTGGGCCGCCTTTAATGATTTAGTTATGATTGACAACCTGATATGCCTACGAAGTATTTTTAATGTACATGAGTTTTCCCCTGAAATTAAATGCAATATTTATTTAAAATATAAGATTTATTTATTTTACTTTCTTGAGGAAAAACTACATCTTACTTTGGTTCTTAAATGTTCATGTACCAATTCGTTTTTGTTTGGGATTTTGGGATATAGACCTACTATTTTTAATTATTAATATCGATTGAAACCATTGTCAGAGTGGTATTTCATTAAGAAAATTTTCTACCCCCGATTGAGCTCCTCTCATTTCCTGTACTATTTTTTGGTGCCACTGTTATGTTTTTCACATTCACAAATATGTCTTGGATAATACGAGTGATTTTAATACATTTTAATTATTGTTCCATCAGTTATTATTTACTTGTGCCTTGGCAAAAATAACGCACGTTAAACCGCGGTGCGCACATTAAATGTCATTTTGCATTAATTTCAATACAAAAATTTGTGCTTGACGGTGAACAATGCCCATGAAAATTATGATATGGGGGTGCATTAGATAAATTCAAAGTAATGAAAAGTCAAATGTTATGTGCATCAATTTCAATACAACATATGGCATGAGACTTTATGGTAATTTCCCTGAAAATTTTGCCCATGAGGTGCATTAGATATAATGCACAGTACTGAAAAGGGTTTTAAATGTAATGTGCATTATTTCAATACTACAACATATGTGCATAAGGGGCTTTATAGACAATGCCCATTAAAATTACTGCCACACGAGGTGCATAACTTTTAATGCACCCTTAAAAAGACCTTTTAAAGTAATGTGCTTATTTTTAATCCAAAACAGGGCTTTGAAAAAAAGGCATAAAAGTGTGATTTTTTTTTAATGCACAATGTGCGTGCAGCATGCTGCACGCACATTGTGCATTAAAAAAAATGCCCAAAATTCTGACAGTGTAATGGTGTCAATAAGTTCCCCAACGATCATCGGCGTTTCCTTCCCAACTAAACTCCCGGAATCTTCCGCGTCGTTCTGAGAATCCGCTACCCAGCTGTGAATAACAAAACAGCGAAGACGACGACGATTACGAGTGTTGAGTGAACTTCCGAGAACGTTCGATCGCGAACCAGCCAACCAACCTGCTCCCTACAGGAAGACTCGGGCTTATCAGTCTCATTCACCAGCTCCTACAGGAAGACTCACGCTTATCAGTCTCATTCCACGTATCGCACACGATCCCTGATCTGCCCGACACACACGAGAATATTATAGGGGGGAGGGAGTTACGACAGTTACCTCAATGGTATCGAAAAATAGCGGAAAAAATCCCACTCGGGAAAATCGATGGTAGACTAGTAAATTAGTCGCAGCCGTGTGGGTGTACGTCGCCTGTGATTTCATTGATAGCCTACGTCGTAGCCCCCGTCTGGGACAGAGGTCTGTCTGTGAACGTGTCCGCATCGTTAAATAACACAATGATGAAAATAATAATTAACAGAGTATTACATTATACGAAATTGATTTAGGCCTAACTGATTAAAAATATTTCTATTCAAACCGGTGTTATTGACTCAAACCAACAATATCAGTTATTCAAAAATTGCCAAGTTCAAAAGGGTTTTCAAATACTTAGGGCGCACATTTTAGAAAATCAAAATTTCCATGAAAACTTTGCATAAAGACAGTCACAATCACCAAGTCAAACTGTTGTGTAAAGCTAATAAACATAAGTAAAAGTGCACTTGATTTAAAACAAGGATATGGGTTCAAAAAATCAATTGATTTAAATACGAAAACACTCGATTGTAACACGAACGAAAACCCTTGCTCCGGACGCTATGGTGGGTGGGGGGTGAATATTGCATCGACCTTCCCAAAGGCCCGGGAGAAAGAACTCGGGAAAGAAAAACAATCCAATTGTTTGTATATTTTCACCCCCAATAGACGAGTTTCCCCCGCCAATTCCCACGCGAAGAAAAAGCCCCAGACGACGTCGGGCTTTAAAAATAATATCGTTTTCCCGAAGAAATACGAATCGTGTACGTATAAACCGTCTCAAGCACATTCCACAAAACACTTACAATACTAAAAACTTTTCCCATCGTCTTTACCATCATCAGCTTTAGTAAATCAACCCAAAAATTTAAAAATAATCCAGCGAGTACAAACCCGGCTCCGATTGCCGGTCGAGTGCTTCCCCCTAAGTACGGGGGGGTTTAATTTTTATAACATGGATTGTTGGTGCATATTTTTTAAATTTTTTTTAATTTCGGAGACTTAAAAAAAATCTATTACCCCTTTTTCCGATTAAGACATTGAGAAACACATGGTGTTATGTTTCTATCTCTGAAAGTGCAAACTCAAACTGGAAGAAATTGAACGAAAATAGAAAAAAACCAATCAAAGAAAAGTTAGGAGCGATTCACTAGACGACGAGGTGGGTTTATGCGTAACGGGAGATGATTCGGGGGGGTGAGAGTTCGAATCCTGTACCGGAAACCTGACAAAGTTTAACCCCCATATTAACCTAGTTAGTCAACTGAAGAGGGTCACACCCGGGGGGGGCATTGAAGGGTACCGGTACCCCAAAAACGGATCGAACGAAAAAAAGTTGTTACACGTTGCCCCAATAATCATGCCCAAGTTATCATGCTTGAAAAAAATCCCTCGTTGGGGGGCGAAACGAAGACTTCAAATTTTACCGACCCCCCCCAAAAATTTATCTCGGGGGTTTTTTTTTTTTTGTTTTTTTTTTTTTTTTTTTTTTTGTTTTTTTTTTTTTTTTTGTTTGGTTTTTTTGTTGTTTGTTAAAACTTACCCGCAAACGGGTTATCCCATTTGATGAAAAAAATTTACGGACTTCGAAATCTCGAACTTAGAGGTGTATTGTTTTTGGGTACAATCGAAAAATTTTCTCATGAAAAAGTACTTTTTCGATTTTTTTCGATTTTTAGTGCGATATTTTGGACTTTTTGGGCCAATCTGACCAAACGGGTGGGGCTACAAAAGTTATTTAACAGGACATTAAGGTTATGGTGATGTAGTACCTTTTTTAAAAAAAATTTGAAAAAAATTTTCCAAAACCAAGAATAAAACTTTTAAATAAGTTTTTTTATTTTTGGGATATTTTCGTTTCATTTGGGCCCAATTTTGACCAAACGGGTGGGGAACAACGTTCATATTAACATGGACATAAGGATGGGAGTAGTCCTTTGAAAAAAAAAAGTTTAAAAAGTAGCCAGAAATCCATAGAAATAAAGCTTTTAATATAAATTTTTTCGGTAAATAATACCAATTTACAAGAAACAAAAGAAACTTGACAACATTCACCACAATGCGTAGGGAGCAAAACAAAAACACTTGAAAAAAAGAATCCCAAGCAAACTTTAAACTTTAAAAAGCTCATCCATCAACGCGGCGGGACTATAGCGTTTTTCCTAGTAGCAATTAATTTGATGGTCGAAAGGTTAATGTTATGGACCATAATTCACAGGTTGATTTACATTTTATTGAAAGTTATTCCAAAAACGTGTTCTTTCGGATCACATTCTGGACGGTAGGTATAGGTATACCCCGTCAAAACTGAAATGAAAACAAGTGGGGCGGTGCGTATAGACCCTGACGATAAAATAAACCATGCACTAGTGTATTTGTCGCTCGATTACGTACAAAATACCGCCACACAATGTTTATGACTATTTATACTTATTGAATTTCTGGCCAACTCGTTTGCCACAGTCGTAAAGTTAGAGCTTGCTTTCCACGCCGATGTAGGCTATACCCTACTCTACCAGCCATCATACTAACTAATTCAACGCGGTGGGGCCCACATTACTATCATGGTGCACGGGTTCAGTGTTACACACTGGTGGTTCAAACCAAGCTACGCAGCTGCCAAACACATCTAGGTGACCGTCAGGGCGCCGCAGCCAAGCCGTGGCTCGCTATTATTTTTATAATTGGCAAAATATGAACAATTACGTTTAAATTAATAGTTGCAAATTCTTTTTTGCCAAGCTTTTCAAGGATGTAGTTACGAGGCACTTATAAATTAAGAATGCGCAAATGTGGAAGGGTAGGCGAGCTTGGTCCTTTTTTAGACCTAATTACTTTTCGAGTGTGTAAGGTGTATTTTTACAAGTTTTTTGCATGATTTGACGACTAATCTTTGCTATTAGGCATTACCAGAAAAGTCTAGGCCTATGTTTTTAATATTATGTAGCATACACTGTACAAACTAAAAGTAGTGCAGTATAGACTATTGTCGCCATATTTTCCATAAGGGGTCAACGGCCAGCGTAATAAAATGTAAGATAAATTATAAATGGGAGAGCAGGGGGGGGGGGGGGGGGGGGGGGGGAGTTTAAAAAAAAAACAGTTTTTCCATCTTTGCTTGGGTCCACGGGGTAAAGCTTTTCCAATAAAAAAACATTCATGTTTAGCTAGAGATCCGCGTTTATTTTTATTTTTTGTTTTTCTTGTTTGTTAAAATTGCAAAAGAAACGGCGTCGACGCTAAAAATATCTTGCAAAAAACACCAAAATCGTGGAAATTTTGTGCCGCGAAGACCCTTGATGAGCACGTGAAACTAACTAATTTAGACATGCATTTGGTTCCCCCCAAAATGCTCCCTGCACAGGAAGGGAAAGACCATGAGCAGTTTTTGAGGGGGGGCGGCAGGTCGTTCCTTTGGTTTAACTCCCCGGAAAGAAAAAGCACGTCCCCCAGCAGTCCTTGGCCGGAGGGGTTGGGGGCGGGGGTCCCTATTTCGTCCCCTCCAACACGCGGCCCGGGATGATGCGCGCGCACACGTCAAAACATGGCCCCATAGGCACTTTTAAAAAACACCAGACGGGTACTGCAGGTGCAGGTCTTTGGCATAACCGGGGCATCTGGTCACAGGGGGGGGGGAGGTTTACGGCCATGTATAAAATGCAGGCCTTCTCTGACCCTCTCAAGTTTGTAGTTTCTCGATGGTAGTGGGTGCCAGGGGGGAAGGCCGAAAGTAGGAGGGCTTGACTAGCGACAGGTAGGCCACCCTTGACGCGGGGCGTGCAGCCGTGCAGGGCGGGCCGCGAAACCCAGCCCCTGAAAACGCCTTGGTGCGCACGATGTCGGTGTGCACTTTCCATGGGGAGGGCTTGTGATGGAACGCCGAGGAGGCGCTGCTTGTCACGTACCGAGTGGGACCCCACGATGGTGTAATGAAGTAAAGGGGGGTGCGAGCGCGGTAATTCCATCATTTTGCTTTTTGAGGGTTTTGAGCGCCATGCTTTTTCGTCGCACCAGTTTTAAATGTCGTCTAGGTCTGCTTGGAGGGGTGGCATCCTCTTGGTGCCCACGATCAGTACAGGGTGACGTCATCAGCGTACTGGACATTTGGATCCTTCCCGAGGTGGGGAGGTCGGCTCGAAGACTTTAAATAGCGGGGGGCCGACACACTCCCCGGATGACGCCCGAGGGCACGCCCCGGAAATTTCTGAGCGCTCGCCGTTGAATGGAGAACTGTGGCGGCCGCCCGGGAAAACTCTCAAACCCTAAGCAAATTGCCCTTAATCCATAATGCTCGAGTTTGGATATAGACGACTTTGGGGCCTTTATCGAACGCTTTAGACCAATCGAAAAAGAACAGGAATGTGAGCCCGCTACGCTCGTCCATGCCGCCGCCCATGAGTAAAGGCCCCGGCGAGGAGAGGGTGCAAGAACGGCGCTCCCGAAAGCCGTGCTGCGCCGCAGGGATGACTTTTGGCTTAAAGGAACTCGCTCGTCCGGTCTCGCACAAAACGTTCCATCGTTTTACCGACCAGTGAGGTGATGCTGTTTGGCCTGTATTTTCTTTTTTCTCTTTTGTCGCCGTTTTTGTAGATGGGTTCCCCCGGGACGCCTTTTTCCACTGTTGGAAACCTTTCAAGCGCCATTTTGAAAAGGTGGGAAAGGAGTCGCTGGAGGGTTCGCGGATTTTTTTAAGTAGAATTTGCAGGGCACGCCGTCCGGGCCCGCTGTGTATTCGTTTTTCCCCCCGTAAAAGCTGTTTTATGTCACGGGAAAGCAAGTCAGCTCCTCATGGGGGCGGTTGAAAGCTGGGTGGCGGGCGGCTTTCCCCTGGTGGACGGGGAAAATTTACCCGCCGCAGAAATTGCTCGGGAAACCCCTCACTAAAAAGGCTGCCACCTCTTTGGGTCTGCACGGTTTTTCCCCCTACTTGAAATCGCGCATCGTGGGAAAAATTTTGCTTGGGAATTAATGTAGCGCCAAAAACCCCTTTTGCTGTCTGCACCTCGCCCAAAACCCCCCTCCCGTTTTCCCTTTGGCCCTCCCAAGAGCCACCTGTGTGATCTTCTGGGAGCAAAATAGGCCTCTCTTGCGCTCTCAAAATTTTGGTTTCCCGCCCTCGGGCAAAAACAGTCTTCCGGACGTCGAATTTTTTAAGCTCTTTCTTGCCAAAGGGGGAGTCGACGCTGTTCCCCCCTTTTCCCCTTGGAACGTGCTCATCTGCGCACTCAAGACGATACGCTTCCGTTTTTCCCGGCTTCATTTAGTCTTCCCCTGCAGCACCTCGGCAGTCGTTCAAAAGCATTTCGTTCAGGGTGCCAGTTTTCTTTAGTGAAAACAAGAACATCTCGGGCTATACTCACAGGGGGGATGGCAGTCAATGAGAGGTGGCCAGGACAGGTCTGGTCACTCACGCCAGGACCACCTCCCCCGTTTAAAGATGTGGGCGCTCGCAGAGCCAAAGGGCGATATTTCTCACTCGATGGTGATTTTGGGTTGGGGTCAGTGACCCGTTGAGAGAAGCCAGTTTGCGAAAGCAGATATAAAAACATTGGGGGTTCTGTCGCGCCTTCTGGTGGGGCCGAAAAGCCAGCATAGTTGAGATTAAAAAACGCAAGCAAGAGGCAGCCATCGAACTTGGTGACACAGCAAATAAGTCCAGGGAGTGCGAAAATCGGCGTTTTGGGCTGCATTGAACATGGCGGACGGGTTTTGACCCCACGAGAAGTCGAGGTTGCCGACTTTTATTTCCGCCCAGACAATTTCAGCCGGCTTTCGAGGGACCCAGGCGTTTGGGCAGGGGCGGCGAATCGCTAGAAGGACGCCCCCACCGCGGCCGCCTGTCTGTCCTCCGCAGGACGCTAGTCTTTGGAAGGGAAATCGTGTTTTTTTACGTCCGAGTCAACCAGTTCATTCACCGCACAAATACAGCCGAGGGACGCGAAAAACATCGATTCTGCAGCTCGTTTTTCGGGGCTTTAAAGAAAGGGGATTTAAAACAGATTTGCGGGCAGCATTTTTGTTTGTGAGCGTTCCGCGGTGGTTTCCCGGGGGGGGGTTTTTGTCATTCCCGGGAAGGGTCCGAAAGAGTTTCAGCTCGGGGAGGTGCCCCTCCCGCATTTGAAATTGTTTTTTTTGCGGAAAACATTTTCCTCTTTACACCCAAATGTTATTCTTATGAGGCAGGTCCTGGTTTAAACCCACCCCACCCCCCGGGGATTATCTTAAAAACCATTTTTTCCTGCAATTTGACAAACAAAATGTTGTTTGCAATATGGCGGGGGCTCCCCGCGGCATTAAAAAAAAAGAATGAAGCAACCCTAAAGACTTACCCCAGTAAGCCCTTTTGCCGAGTTTAAAACTTTGCTTCTTTACCACGAAATGGCAAAAGTCAACAACTATCAGTTGAAAGGGAGTGGCAAACCCAAATTTTTTTGATTGTTTTTTTTCGCAAAAAAAAATCAAGACATGAAAGCAAAAATTTTAAATTAAAATGTTACAAAAAATCCAAAAAAAAAACTTCAATAAAAATTGTACATACACACCTTAATAAAGAACGGTTTGAACACCTATACTAAAAAATCTTAAAAAATGGTAAAATTCCATTTTTACTCATCTTTTCCATAAAGGCCAAAAACTATTCCCCTGCCTTGTGTTGCCTGTGGTTTGGTAGTAGGCCCACGATAATAAACACAGGATTGACCCGTTTTGTCCCCCCTGCCTAGACATTGATTTTTTGAGGGGACATTTGGCAAGTTTTTTGATTGCGTGGATTTATTTTGGACGTACGCGGAAAGGTTTTTATGGTTTCCGAAAACCCCACCTATCGGAGACGAACCCCAGATCTCCTTACTGCTACGAGGAGGCCCAGGACGTGGCCGTCCACAGTCGTCTCTTTTAAAGGGGAAAAAGTGCTGGGGACTAGGTCGCCTACAGACATAGCCGCCAGCGCCGACTTAAAACTATGAGCAGACATCTAGACCTATTTTTACTATTTTTATTTACGATATATTATTCCATGGATTAGTCGAGTCCAGAAATAACAAGACACTACACCGAATCAGTTTACTGTGCATGCCGGTAGGGAAAAAGTAATTTTGAGACGTGTCAGAACAAAACAATAATTTTATGATTTTACAAAGGATTTAAATTTTGGTGGAGGTGGGGTATCGTTCCTTTACGTTCCTCCCTTTGGAAAGAAGTGTACATGGTGGTAATCACTTATAGAATTTGTTTTATCTTGGAGGCGCGAATAATCTTAGCTGTTAAAGCGCCCTAAAACTACTAATACTAATAATACCAATAAGATCGCTCTATCGAAAACCAGCCCCCAGCCCCCACTCCCTGACCCCCAGGGTCCTTCAGGATCTGAATGCGGTATCATCCTTGTTCAAGGTCAATGTCAACAAAACTGTGCACGCTAATTAAAACTGATTCACAAAGGATATACAATCTTTGGTGGAGGCGCCGGGTATAAGATCCCTTGTCCCCCCACGTCTCCCCTTACGTTCCACCCTTTGGAAAGAAGTGTACATGGTGGTAACTCACAAATAGAATTTGTTTTATCTTGGAGGCGCGAATAATCTTAGCTGTTAAAGCGCCCTAAAACTACTAATACTAATAAGATCCCTCTATCGGGGACCAGACCAGCCCCCCGCCCCCTCTCCCTGATCCCCAGGGTCCTTCAGGATCTGAATGCGGTATCATTCTTGTTCAAGGGCAATGCCAACAAAACTGTGCACGTCACCAGGAGCGGAGGTCTAGTTAGACTGAACGACGGGCGTAGAGAAAAGTGATGAATGCTTCGCTCCCTAACAACTATCGAGGTTTATCAAATTTGTGAAAAGGTGGGCCATATTATTCCAAATTATTATTAGGGAACAAAATAATAAGCCAACGCGTTCAAAACAAGTTTCTCAGACTACAAACGGAAACAATGGGAGATTATCTCGTGGCTCTTTTCCCCCGACGAAATACATGCCGCAGGGTATACATAACCAACCGGTGAGACACTTTTCAGGTGACTAATTACTAAGGCAATTAGGATGATAATGTAGTTGTTGTACTCAGTCCCCAGCATTAGCATGAATCATGACTGACGAAAAAAC
>JAMZAV010008339.1:0-24445 GCA_024449915.1 Sweltsa coloradensis
TGGAAAGGCAGCTACCAACCAGACAGGGGTACCCCAAGACCTCGAGCGCTGGGGAAAGGTAACTAGGTTGCCTCATTGTCCTTGGGCCCGGGGTAGGATTGGCCCAGAGCATGGCTCTGCTAATCGTACAATGAGATTCAAGAGAAAAACTCCACCTTGCAAACATCAGCTAGTAAGAAGGGGAGTATATTTCTCTCCAAAACTTAAGTGAGCGAGCTCTGGCAATCGTCGTTGAGGAACCCTCCCCTTTCCCTTGACGACCTCCCCGACGACGATGACAATGAAACAACATGACAAAGACAATGACGACCGCGACTTGAAAACCTCCCTTTTTCTTTCCCTACCAGTGGTTAGTTCTGACCAGCATGGGCCCCTCCTCCCTATATCCCCTAGGCTAGAGTGGTGCATTATGAGTTGATCTAACGGTTGACGCGCCCTTAATTCAAATAAACCAAACTTCATTGTAACTACGTTGCCACATCACATCGCGTGGTAGCGTGTGTTATCATGGTGTAGAAGTGGTGTACACTTAATTAAACCCAATCTGATTAACTTGAATGTAGGTGTGTTTAAGATTGTTCAGAAATGTTATTTGAGCTTTAAAATTTTATTATTTATTTTATTATTTTATTTCAACAAATCAAGCTACAAAGTACACTTAACATGTTGAAGAGAATCAGAGAGGGCATAGCCCCATAGCAAGAATGCCTGATTCCCTTCATTAAAACTAATCAAAATAACTTAATGTTATTTGAAAACAAAGGATAAAATAGTCAATAAATTAACATAATGTTGTCGTATCAAAATATGGTAGGCCTAATGTAGTATACCGACATATAAAAACAATTTAACTAAAATATTATTTTATTCTATTCTTGAAATTTTGAGCATTTTTGATTTCTAGAGGAATAGTATTCCATAAAGTAACAGCACGGTTATAAAAATGATTTTGGTAGATAGATGTTCTAGCACGGGGAGGGTTTAAAATTAGGCCAGTATTATGTCGGTTAAACTGTCTTTTCTGAATTGTTATTCTTTTAAATGGATCAAGGTCAGTAACACCGGTAATTAAGTTACTTAAAAATCTAACATCAGTTTGTTTACAATAATTTTGTATTGATGGCAGGTCCACATTTGTTTAAGCGCTCAGAGGCACTTTCAGAATAAAAAAACATGTTTTAAAATAAATAACTTTAGTTGCACGGTTTTGAATAACCTCAAGTTTATGCATGTTTAGCTGAGAAGTTGGATGCCAAGCAGGTAGACCATACGCTTAATATAGGGCGGATAAGAGATAGATAATATTATGTAGTTTTTTTAAAGATTTTTATTTACTTTCATTTAAATTACTACTGACAAAACCTAACAACTTGGAAGCTCTGTCTCTAACAGTGTCTGTGTGAAAATCCCATTTCAAATCTGAAGATATAGTGAGACCGAGGAGTTTAATAGTTGTTTGCCTCACTAGAGCATTACCTAAAAGAATGTAATTAGAAGCAATGGGTGATTTGGATCTAGTTAGACGTATGTACTGCGATTTGCTAGCATTAAGCTGCATACAGTTCAACAAGCACCAATTTTCAAGAGCAGATAGATCTGCTTGCAATGCATAAACATCCTCTAATCCTGAAATAGATCGAAATAATGTTGTATCATCAGCATACTGGTAAACTTGAGATGACACACATTGAGGAAGATCTAAAAAGAAGATTGTAAATAGGAGAGGCCCAATTACAGACCCTTGTGGCACCCCAGAAGTAACATGAGCTTCTACAGATCGAGTACCATAAATAAATCATATACTGAGAATTTAAAATTTAGACTACATTCCAACTTTTAGACATCAACATCAAATTTTCAACAACATTTTTTTAAATTGTTTTGTTTTTAATGTCTGATTTGAGTCAATTTTTCAATGGATATTTGGCTAACAACTGTAAGTTATAACTACTATTTATTTGTAGTCTATAACTCTATTTAAATTAAGCATTATATTTTGTTCTTTCCACACTTTCCACTTTTTAATTCCCTATGTATTTTGAGCGCGATGCTATGTGTATGTGTGCCTGTGCCCCCTGTGGCAGGTGCATGCGTTCTATGGGGGCCCAGTCCCACAGCGAAGACTCTCCGTACAAGGACCGCTGAGGAGCGGACTACTCACGCCCACCACGCCCACCGGCCAATCACACTACAGCGTGGGGAGACGGACGCCCAACATGCCGCGATCAGGGTCGGATCAGCATCTTCCTCGCGTCGAGTACAGCACGCTGCGTTCAAGCCTCAAGTCTACGCAAGGGTGAGGGATTGTAGATATACTTGTTTTATTATAATGAAGAAGAATAATTAAAAACAGTAGGCCTATGTCTGATTTTTTTTTATATACTACTTACAAATTTAGCAATTTCACAATATCAGTGACATTTTAATTTTTATCATGTATCTGTCATCTAGTGTTCTACTGTAGTTCAAATACAAAGGGATCATTTTATAATCTCTATTTTGAATACCGGTACATAATTTTTAGTTAAATATATTGCTTGAAACATTAGGTTTGTTCGTTCGTACACACTTTTGTGAAAAGAGCCATTTTGGTCCGTTCGTTCGCTTCAGTGTTAAAACTGGCACTCATAACACTAGCCTAGAAGCCAGTGTAAAGTGTAGACACTGACTTTTTGAGTGTTAACACTAGGTCCGCGAACGAACAAACCTATTATACCCTAAATATTTGCTGGGACTTCCATCATTCTATGGAATTAAGAGTTGGTTTTGTGTCCACTGTGATGTATTCAGGAAATTTCTGTATCAACGCGGCATTTAGGTTGCATTTTATTAATACAATTATTAAGCATACTTATATGATTTGAGAAATGAATGCAAACAATTAGGTGTGGTTGTATTTATTATTCTTTATGGAGAAAATACATAACTCCTAGATTTCTAAGTGCTAAGTAGAGTTGAACTTACTTTTGCGGAACTATATTTTCATTTTAAACAAGTAAAGATTGTCCCGACCAAACGTATGCACAGTCTTATTTAGCCCACGTAGGCATAACTTTTTATTATTACAAACACATTTTTAACCCTTTCCCTTTATTTTAGTGTGATTTGAGATTGCCGTCCCATATAATATTAGTATGGTATTGCAAAGTCTTGTAATCTTCTGTTAAATCTCCGTGTCGTGCGCAGATACTCTTCGCGCTACGGTCGCGCTGACCTGACGTCGCGACAACAGTTCACGACCGGGACGCTGACGCGAAGACACCGACCGGTGGACTACGCGTCAGACTCCGAAGCTACGTGTTCAATGCCTCCCAGGACTTCCTACTACTATTACCGGTGAGTTGAAGGGGGCAAAATATCAGAGAATTTATTAGTAGGATTGTTGAAATTGTATGTCGCTCTCAAAATGTTCAAGGATTTTCTTGGACAATAAAACAATTTTGGGGTGAAAAAGTCAAAAGAAAAATCTGAAAATGTACGTGAAATTTTTTCTTGTTGAGAACCTACGTATATCGAACCAAAGTACAATATAAATATACAATTATTCTGAAGTAGTACATGTCAAAACACATGGTAAAATCTTTTTTGGATAGGCTTACCATATTAGCCTACAAAATAAAACTTCAATATTATTAAGTGTCTGTAATATTTTTGTTTTAATTTTAACGTTTCAGCAATTCGATTTTTCCCACCCCTACTAGGATTAGTTTCCTGAATGTATTGACTTTTGTTTTTTAAATCTGAAATTACATAATTTCAAAACTTTTAATTAATTTAGTACAAAATTTGTTTCATAACCTGAGCAAAACTGAAAGGGTCAGTCAGATACTCATAAACAAATTTAAAATTTGACAAATTTGTTCAAAACTAATTTCTAATAGGCTACATTAAGAAGTATATCAACGGGCTGTCACCCAACTGCTCACTGCTCATGAGAGCGGTTCCACCTTTCCAATAAACGTTGCCTATCACTATCAGTTCTGTAGTAAGAAAATGTAGTACCCGAGTATTGCTTGTAGGTGCCCGGATATAAATATTTACGGTATTGACATAAAACGACCTAACCCTACTAATTCAGCGGTGTCGATGAATGAAATCAAGTATAGTAATATAATTAATTGTTCTAACATGTATTCCTGTCTTTCTCCAGGCAAGGGCTGACGACGCCCACACCTTCCCGCACCTCCACGCTGTCTCGACCTCACGTCCCCGCTGTAACCACGCCAACCGGCGGCGGGGGACTTCGCTCCAACTCTCTTCCACGCGATCATAGGTGGGTGAAGTCTATTAGTGGCCCAGCTGGAATCACATTTTATTTAGTTTTCTGCCCTGTTCAGTTTACAATTCAAACAATGTTACAATGTTTATTCACAATGGAGGGGAATAAATTTAATTACTAGTACACAATAGGACATCTAAACAATGAAAAGTTTATTTGAATTATTCACAAAATAAATATAAAAGATAGATACTAGATGGTACGAGTCGACACACAAAATGTTTAGTTATTTTCATTGTTCACCACTTTCAAAAATAATTCAACTTGCTTCAGTCCATTGAAATTAATTTTAAAATTTGTAATCTATTTTTTCAATTCTATGTCAAGGGGTACATTCCACATTATTTTGTTGATTTTTGCCATCGGTTTAAAATAGGAAATAAACTTATACACAAAGTTTTGATTGTGGTGCTGAAAGGTTCCATTTCCACTTTAAGGAATCGACTTATGGACAAAACATATAAATTATTAAATTCTTTTATTCAATGTTTAAACCCCATTTGATACTATGTTTTTAAATTTTGAATGTTTTATTATTCCGTGTCCATGTGTCAATTGTATCTGAACAACAAAGTTTGTAGTTTCTCACTCTCTAACCCTTTGACATCCATGATCTTTACTTGCATAGTTTTATACTAGGGCTTTTTTTGATATCGATATTTGTCTTCATATCGAAATTTACATAATATACACAAAATTTTATAATTTTTTTTGAGGTGCCGGGTAGGCAGTCGAAATTAAATTAATCCTGGCTGGTGTATATGGTGGAGGTGCCGTGTAATAAAACGCGATTGTAAGATCGTAAACATCGTTATGCGTTTTTGGTACCTTATCAAGTTATCATCAATCCTATTTGGCCATAAATTATTAAAAAGAGACCCACGCTTTTTTGTAAGGTATTTTGTATTATTATTATTTTTTACTAACAACATTTTGATATAGTATCAATGTCATATCAAATTTTTTCGAGTGATATCAATAATTGAATGATATGCCATAGCCCAGCCATATTGTATACATATTTAGTGAATGTTTAAATATGTACTCTGTAAAGAAAGCAGCTGTGTTATTTGTAAATGTTCTCTAATATTACGTCTCGTGTCAAGTGTCTAACGCCGTGCCTGTTTGTTCCCGTGCAGAGGTCGAGGCCAGCAGACGAGCAGACACCACGTCGTCAGGTTCGAGTCCCAGCGAGTCCCGCGGGACCCTACGCTGTCTTCTAGCGTGCTACACGACCAGGATGACAGTGACGGCGCTGTCTCGGCCCCAGAGCTGCCCGTCACAAGGAGGGAGAGAGGTGAGGGGGGGCCGACTATCAAGAGCTAAAGTATCTTTCACTTCGGCTGGTCAGCGCCCGAGGCTACGTCAAACTAGAGAACCTCCCTTTAAAACCGGTTTGACTGCTGACGGCCCTGAGTGAAAGATACTTTACTAATTACTACTTAAGTCTAAACTCTAAATCATGCAAATATTTAATATTCATTTTAAATAGGGTGAACATAATAATTGATATTCACTATTATTCTGATAATCAATAACAAATACACTGTCAAATTAAATTATTAATTATGCAGGCATGGATATAAAATGAGTATAACCATTGAAACAATTTTCAACCTAAATTTTTCTTTTTAATTTTATTATTAATTTTTATTTTTATTTTAATATTGTAGCTGGTATTCATGATTTTGTTTGTATTCAATACTGAATCATGATTTTAAATTACTAACTTTAGGGTGTGTACATACTGCTTAGGGGATAGCTACTTTAGGGTTCATAGCAATTTAATGAGGTTTATAGCTACCAGTACTTTAGGATGTAAATAGCAATTTTAGAGGTACATAATGTAGCAATTTTTAACACTACGTATTTCAGAACAAGCAATCAAACAATCAAAATATCAATCAATCATCAATAATTGTAATTTCCCTTTCACTTTTAAGCCTGTATGGTCTATATAGCAACTTTAAGGGTAGGCATAGCAATTTTGGGGGTAATATAGCAAAGCAACTTTAGAGGGTATCAACTTTTAGGGTTTCTATATAATATAGCATTTTAGAGTAGGTATTTACTTAAATGTAGTTCATCTTCATTGTTGTGTCTGCATCCATGTAATTAGATTTATTTAGTTGCCCTCCTTTGTAAATGAGTTTTTTAACTGAATAGGATAGACGTTAAATAAATAAATAAAACTTTTGGGTGTAGGTATAGCCACTTTTGGGTGGGCATAAAATAATTTGGGGTAAAAATAATATAGCGATTTTTATGATGTAGGACCTATGTACTATATAGCAATTTTAGAGTAGTAACTGTTGGGTGTACATTTTTAGGGGTAATATAGCAACTTAAGGGTATGTATAGCATCTTTAGGGTGTGTATAGCAACTGTTGTTGTTATATTCTCACAGATTGGTGCAGATACACAACAACCCGACGGCACTAAACAAAGTTTAACCCACATCAAAAACTGATCGAAGAAATCTGTATAACATTAGCAGTCGATATATACTGCGAACGCACCAAAATTATGCTAAGATGCACACACTACATAATAAACAATATTATTAAATATTTTGACCAATGACATATTTTATTTGCCAGTTATAAATTTTTAAGTAGTAGTCAATAACAAAAAATTATCTCAAATCAATTATCGATTCTAGATTGCTTTCTAGTTTCTAATCCAAGTCCTAATAAAACCCATGGCTTAGCTTGACTAAAAGTAAATTTAAAATTTAAAATACCCACCAATGATAATGATAGGGCCTAAATGGCCTTCGTTTTTGATCAATTTGAGCACCAAAACCAAAACACCATGTTTGACAATCTACTACTATTAACTGAACTAATAATCATATTTATCAACCATTAAACATACAGAAATATTTTAACTGTTATTTTATTTATAAACTGTGGAAAAATAAAATAGATCTCTCACATAAAAAATATAACTACATAATAAGTATCTGCAAAACAAATACAAATTTAAATGATGACACTGATAAAATGAAAGATTTTACTACCATATGGTCCAAAATATTCAATTTTAAAATCAAAATGTCTAGGTTATGATTTTAATAATGACAATGACAACGACGTTGAAACTGATTGATGACGATGATGATGAAGACAAAATCTGCGCTGAAGATGACTCCGACGGTGATGATGATGATGATTCCAGGCCGGCTGCCGTCCTCACCCAGTGTGTTCACAGCTGACGAGTATCGGGCGTGGCTCCAACGAACGCCGTCGACTAGCGCCATCTACGAGAGGATACGAGCGAGCAGAGAGATCGTCCAACAGCAGAGAGCGGCGAGGTTTAGTTGCAGCGCGGAGAATATCAACCTCCTGGACCGGAGAGAGGTGAGGACAATCAGTTGTTAAAGGGGCTAAAAACCACAAAAATTATTTTTTACCACGTGATCTATAGCACAATACTACACTTAAATGACCGTTTAAAAAATTATATCTTGTAACTGTGATTAAGCACGAATTTTTTAATTTTTTTGATCCAGAAATTGGCGAAAATTGGTGTTTTGGAAAATTTCCTAAATCGGCTTTAACCTGCTTCTTTTTTGGTCCACATAGATACTAGAGCATAGTACCAATCTAAAATGCCCCTTTATAACATCGTGCCTTGAAACTGTGCCCAAATATACCCTCAAACACGCAAAAATATGCATTCCAAAATCACACCCCATCTTGGTAATCAGCATATTTTGACCGAACTACTTGCCCAAATTACAAAACAAAACATAGAGAATATACAGAAAAGGCTGTCGAGTACGTCAATAGTGGCCAATATTTTTTTGGATCAAAATCCTCCAAGGTCACAGGGCATAAGGATCGTCCCCATGTTATTTCTTATGGGAGATTTTGGCCGATGGGACCTAGCTCGAAAAATGTCATGTTTGACAATTTTTTGGAAGGTCATGGTGGCCCCAAAAAATTTTCTGTTAATTGCTAAATTCATTACTAGTTAGCCTGAATGAAATATATTTTTTGAGTTTAGCGGTTAAATACCCCTTAACTGCAACAACTACAATTGATGTTTTGTTTTTACCACAAGATACAGAGAAATGATTGAAATTGTTGCAATCAAAATTAATGTCGTAAATTTGTAAATGTTGTATGTAATCACTGTTAATGCTACTAGTATTATTTAGTATTGTATTTGAAAATTTGTATAAAATAAATTGAAAATGTAAAAACTTGGGTCTCCCGATTTCCCGTTGGCGTTATATCTCTAAGCTACCGAGACGGTTAATTTAATCATTTTCTGGATGTTGATGTATTATAGATCTGTATTGTAATAGTTCGTAGCTATATTACAAAATAACACAATTTATTTAATTATTTATTCTTTACAAAAAATTATTGATATTTTATCGATCAATATTCGATTTAATGTCACTCTTACAGTTAAATTACTTTTAAAATAAAAATAATTAAGTAGTATTGTGCCGAAAATAGGCCGAAAGTGAATATAAGCTGACCCCTAACTTTTTTTGTTAAAATATTAAAAGAACATGCATACATAAGCATAGTAAGCAAGCAGCAAGCAGCTGGTGAAGGGACTTTGAGACTTTAAATAATGAAAAAAGGTTGGCTTATATTCAGGACAACACAGTATTTCAGGGTTGCCACTTTCAAGGATTTGACCCTAAGGATACCAGGATTTTTGGGAAAATCTTAGGATTCCCTACCATAATTGCCTTTTATGTTTAATACAGACTAAAAAGTAAAAAGCGACAGTGGGTAATAAAAACTTTAGTAGTACCGGGTAAGTAACAATAAACTCACTGAGTTTAAACACCATGGCAAAAACAAAAACAAAAACGTTGATGGTTGGTACATATTCAAAGAAAATTCAGATTCGTATGCCTATGCTCCCATGTCATGCTAGTTAAATACTCAAAAATCAATGTGGCAAAACGTATTATTAATGGTATCCTGAAATTGTTTATAATACCTTCACGTAATAATACGCGAAAAATTAAATAGTTATTTTCAGGATTCCTCAGGATTTTTAAAGTGTCTTCCAGGTGGCAACCTTGCGGTATTTAACTTACGTCCCTCTGTTCTCTCTCTGTCGCAGGAAACGTCCTCCTCCGGCTACTCTAGCTACCGGCCCCACATGACCTCCACCCTAGACCGCCACCAGTACTCAAGTTCCCGCTCCTCGGCGTCGGAACGAAGCGCCACCTCCCTGCGCCGCATGCGCCACCTACTGGAGCTGGAAGCGCGCCACATCCCCAACCCCTCCCCCGCGCGACACCCCCCCGCCGACATCAGATCGTCGCGCTACCTCGAGATTAACCCCGCCGAGTTCATCAAGTACAAGATGGACAAACCTTCCATGCTCACAGGTACGCAGCGCGCTTGGTAAGAGTGGGTGAGGTACAGTAGTAGCCCCAGCCGCCGGAGACCTTTTCGCCAAAGGCGAATAAAAGGCACGTATTTGACGTTTTGAACGCCTGTAAACACGTTTTAGAGTCATGCATATACCTAAAAAGGTGCTATGAAAATTATCAAATTTCTTATTGTGCAAAGTCTGACTTTGCACAATCAGAAATTTGATTCCAAGAATTCTTGACAAACTGACAAAGTAAATGTAAATATCATAGGTTGCTCCCTCCTTATATTTTTCTTCAATTTATCAGACTATTTATTTTGTATTTTTTTAATGAATAGGGGTGTTTCAACTAGTGATGACATCGAGTCCAAAAAGTCCAAACCGGTTCCTCTGCTCCGGAACCGGTTCCAAAAAAATAAAAATGATTTTAATTTTTTTTTCAAGTTACAATTTACAATCAGCAGGTCAAAAGTGCCCTTTAATAGCATTCTTCAAAGTTCAAACAATGTGCGCGTCCTTGAACACCCGTAGCATATTGTGCAATCTGGAGTGGGATGGGCCTAGCATAGCTGAATAACTTCACAATCTGTGAGAAAAAAAGGAGCTGTTACGTAGTTACGTACCAAAAAGAAATACAAATTTGAATTTAAATTATCAATTAGGGCCTATTAATTACAAATTTTTAATCACACACTTTGTAAAAAAAAAAAAAAAATTAGAACCGGTGTGAAAAGTTGGAACCGGTTCCCCACGGAACCGGTTTCCGGGTACCCAATGTCATCACTAGTTTCAACCCCATTGGATATGCCACTGAGGTACAGTGATGGCACACTTGGGTAGTAATCTAGGCTTATTAAAAAATTGGGTACTACTAGTATAAGCCTACAGTAATTATTAGAATTGCAATTAAATATTACTTGGTACTCCCCTTTTTAGAACCGTCCTAACTCAAAGAAATATTGATAAAGAGCAGTGTTATGTCCAGTGAACACTTATTTAAAGAGTAAACTTGTGTGTTGTGATCAAAATATGTGTTTTCATGGTTTTGTATATCGGCATGAGGAATAGGGCAGCTAAAGAGGGCATGTGGACATTTGAAAAATGAAAAGATATTTGAAATTTAGCTTGCATGTATTGTTAAAAATTAAAATGATAAAATCTCAAATTTGCTAACATTTTTGCAGTTTTGTCCTAAGAAAAGTAAAAAATTCAAAATAAGTTTTGAACAGTTCCAGTTTTTAATTAAATTTCAGAAACAAGCTATAGCCTATAGGGAACCGAGTGGGTAAGCAAGGGATTACTGTAGAGCACTGTGAGTTCCTGTCTCTTACACTAGGTTGCATTGTGTTGTTTGCAGGCGAGCCGAGTGAGCCCGGTGTGAGCGGGCTTCTCTTCGTACACCTCCTAGCCGGCCGAGGGCTGAGATCTACCACCTCCTCCTCTGCCGCCACCACCCCCTCCACCCCTCAGGGACCACCCACCATAGGTGAGATGTGTTTCCATACAGCGGTTGGCATTATATTAATGTATTACTCTGTTATCACTGAAATAACGACTTAGGTTCCTAATTTTATATAAAGTTACATACTATTACTGTCAATACTGAATTCCCAATTTATACAAATTTGGAATTGAATTCTAATTTCAATTTATGTTATGTTACTGATTTTACAATATTTAATTTATTACAATATAATATATTGTTCTCAACAAATTCGGAATTACTCTCTAGTACATTTTCATTTGAACCATCATCTATCATGTGTAGTCCTTTATAAGATCACTTTAAAATTAAAATGCATTTTTATTTTTTATTTTAACTGCATTTCTTTGTATAAAAATTTAATTAGATTGAGTAGTCAAGTATCGTATGTACATTTCGTACAGACGTTTGGTTTATCAGTTTAATCGTTAAACCAATTAAGTGATCTATTCTATTCTATCCAAGTACTAATGGTTCCTCCGCCGGCCACAGGTAGCGCCGCCAGCCTTGGCCTGAGAGACCTCTACTGCGTGCTCGAGTGCGACCGAGTGCACAAGGCGCGGACGGTGGTTCGGACCGGTGACCTTGTGTTCGACTGGGATGAAACCTTCGAGTTGGATCTCGTCGACAATCGCGAGCTGGACCTGTTGATATACTCGTGGGACCCGCAGTACAGGCACAAGCTGTGCTACAAGGTAGTGTATTGTTATTTATTGAAAGGTAGGCTACACCTTTGGACAGACTGGGGAGATGTTTTTATGCCAATATTTAGGGCAGCGTGAAACTGTTTTAAGCTTCAGTTCAGCATATTAATAAATATTTTGCTGAATAAAAAAAAAATCTCTTTTTATTGATATGTAAATAATTATAATCATCATAACTCAGTTCCAACTATGTCTAGTTGTGTAGTGGTTTTCCACCATTATCTACGGCATGAAACTGTAGGTACTAAGCTTGCCAGACTCGTTTCTTCCTCTCCACCAATTTACTCCACTCTCTTCTGTCCTCCCATAGCTTTACTCTTGTCACATGCTCCCACACTTCATCCCGGTTTCTGTCTTCTTGAATTAATCTTTCCCATCTCTCTTGGCCTTCCTACTCTTTTTTTCACCTCCCCTGGCGCTTCAAATTCTCTTCTTGGAATCCTCTCCCTGCCCATCTTTTTCATATGTCCAAACCATATTAGACGTTCTCTTCCTAGTTTAAACCTCAATCTCTCCAGTCCCAGTTGTTTTCTGATAACATTACTTCTTATCTTGTCCATCTTGTTAAGTCCCTTGACACTATATTTATAATAAAAAAATAAATTAAATTTGTTTGTCAAGTACCTAATCAGAATTTGTGATGATATGTTCAATGTTCATGTAGACTTCTTCTGGAAATGTGTCTTATGTAATTAGATGAGTGAGCACAGCGAACAAAGTCTTCAACGCAAGTCGATCGGGCCTTTGTCGTGACAATGTTTGGAAAATGTTTGTTCGATGCCATACGGCCGAATGGCCAAACAGATTGAGCTGAAATTTTAAACAGACATCGGTGACCAGCATAGTACTTAGAACTGCTAACAAAATTAGCAAAATCCATTCTGATTCAATCCTACAAGGAACAATAAATTGAAAAAAGGCTTAAAATGGGTTGGATTTCATTTTACAACAATGCTTTTGTTCATAAAAAAAAACATTTTTATCAAATCATTTTTTGAATGTCAGGCGGCGACAAAGGTGTATTGAATCTTGCACACTCAAGGTTTACATTTACATTAGATCCAGGAGATATACTTGTGAGTTTCGACGCAATATCCAAAATTCCGCTGGGAGATTGAGTTAACCTTGCATTTTTTACAGGTACTTTGTACTGGCCATGTTTTCCATAGTATTGTATGCATTTCAAAACATGTTCTATAATTTTCCAGAAATAATACTAGGAAAACACCAAAGTTGTGAGATGAGTGAGCAAGTCATGTGTAGAGTATCCGGAAAGGCGGAAACATTTGCATTTAAGTATGAGGGCACGTCAACTGTAAGGTCATAATGCGCCACTCTAGCCTATGATAAGCTAGAGAGGAAAAATCCAGCCTTAGGTAAGGCCGTAAGGGGGAGGAAATGAAATGTTCCCGGGTACTCAACATGGCTCACTCACTTTTCTGACAACGACTTTGGCGTTTTCCTAGCTAGGTTTAGTTTGTGGTGAATGGTGATATATAGAGATCTTTTAGTGGTGTGCGAGAGATGTACCTAAAATTTTGGGTTAGGTCGGTTATTTGGAGGCTGCCCCGATAGTCAAAAAAGGTACCTGATATTAAAATATTTTTTGGGAGATGGTGGAGGTGCCGGTCCAGACACTTTTTAATTAATAACCTGTATAAAATGCCATTCAATGAAAATCCCCATTCAATGAAAATCCTGACAGTAGAAAATGAATTTGGAGAAAATTATATTGTGAGATTTGTCTCGAGTAAAATTTATTATTTAATATTAATACTTGCAGTAGGCCTATTTTTTTAACGGTAATTTAGACCTGACCCAAAAACCAGAAGCAGTAATTAGTACCCAAACTTGGTCCGACTGTAAAAACCAATACCGGCACAGCCCTGATTTGAGTAATTTCACCTACCATTCATTACTCACTTGAGTTGTACGCCTGATATAGGCTTAATGTTATATAAGGGTACTTGAGGAATGCATCGTCTTATCTAAATGTACGTGTGTTACATCGCAGGGCTCCGTACACCTGGCGACGCTACTACGCGAGTGTCCGATGCACCAACTAGCGCTCAAGATGGAGCCGAGAGGAACGCTGTACGTCCGACTGAGGCACACGGATCCACACACGGCGTTCAGAAGACGCGGCGCGCAGTTGCCTCTCTCGATGAGTAAGTCAGATGCTACGTTGGTACTACTGGGTTCATTACATTATGCACACAAGGCGTTCAGAAGACGCGGCGCGCAGTTGCCTCTCTCGATGAGTAAGTCAGATGCTACGTTGGTACTACTGGGTTCATTACATATGCACAGCACGGCGTTCAGAAGACGCGCGCGCAGTTGCCTCTCTCGATGAGTAAGTCAGATGCTACGTTGGTACTACTGGTTTATTACATTATGCACACACGGCGTCCAGAAGACGCGGCGCGCAGTTGCCTCTCTCGATGAGTAGTCAGATGTTACGTTGGTACTACTGGGTTCATTACATTATGCACACAAGGCGTTCAGAAGACGCGGCGCGCAGTTGCCTCTCTCGATGAGTAAGTCAGATGTTTACGTTGGTACTACTGGTTCATTACATTATGCACACACGGGCGTTCAGAAGACGCGGCGCGCAGTTGCCTCTCTCGATGAGTAAGTCAGATGCTACGTTGGTACTACTGGGTTCATTACATTATGCACACAAGGCGTTCAGAAGACGCGGCGCGCAGTTGCCTCTCTCGATGAGTAAGTCAGAGTTACGGTGCTACTACTGGGTTTATTACATTATGCACACACGGCGTTCGAAGCGGGCGCCATTGCCCCTCTCTATATCAGATGTTACGTTGGGATACTAGGTTTCATTACATTATGCACACCGCTTCAAAAACGCGGGGCGCAGTTTCCCCTCTCGTGAGTAGTAATGCTCTTGGGACTACTGGGGTTTTTACATTATGCCCACCGGGGTTCGAAAAACGCGGCGCCAGTTGCCCCTCTCGTGATTAAATCGATGTTACGTTGTATACTGGGTTCATTACATTTGCCAAAAAAGGCTTCAAAACGCGGCGCGCGTTGCCCCTCTCGATTAGTAAGTCAATTTACGTTGGGACTATGGGTTTTTTAATTATGCACACCGGCGTTCGAAGACGCGGCCGCGGGTTTCCTCTTGATGAGTAAGTCGATGTTACTTGGTTAAATACTGGTTCATTACATTATGCCACAAAGGGGTTCAGAAAACGCGGCGCCAGTTTCCTCTCTCGATAAAGTCAGATGTTCTTGGTACTACTAGGTTCTTACTTATGCACACAAGGGGTTCAGAAACCGGCGCGCGTTGCCTCTCTCGATGAAATCAGATGTTACGTTGGTACTCTGGTTTTATTTCATTTTGCACACCGGGGTTCAGAAGACGCGGGGCGCAGTTTTCCCCTTTTCGTGAGTAAGTCGATGTTACTTGGGAAAATATGGGGGTTTATAAAATTAGCACCAAGGCGTTTTAGAAGACCGGCGCGCATTGCCTCCTCGATGAGTAATCAGATGTTCGTTGGGACACTTGGGGTTTTTTACATTATCACACACGGCGTTCGAAAGCGGGGCGCCGTTGCCCCTCTCGATGATAAAATCGATTTTTACGTTTACTACTGGGGTTATTCATTATGCACCAAGGGGTTAGAAGACGCGGCGCGCGTTGCCTCTCTCGATGAGTAAATCAATGTTACGTTGGTACTACTATTCTTAAATTTCACCAAAAAGGGGTTCAAGACGCGCGCGCTTGCCTCTCTCGATGTAAGTCAGATTTACGTTGGGCACTGGTTTATTACATTTGCACCACGGCGTTCAGAAAAACGCGGCGCGCATTGCCCCTCTCGTGGTAATCAGATTTACGTTTGGGACTACTGGGTTTTTTTTCATTTTGCACACAAAGGGGTTCAAAAACGCGGGGCGCATTGCCTCTCTCGTAGTAAATCGATGTTCGTTGTACTACTGGGTTTTTTACTTATCACACAAGCTTCAGAGCCGGCGCGCAGTTTCCTCTCTCGATGATAAGTCAGATTTCGTTGTATACTGGTTTATTAAAATTATGCCACAAGGCGTTGAGAATACCCGGGGCGCCAGTGTGCCCTCTCTCGATGAGTAAGTCAGATGATACGTTGGTAATTACTGGGTATTACATTAAGCACACACGGCGTTCAGAAGACGCGAGTGCAGTTGCTCTCTCGATGAGTAAAGTCAAGATGTTACGTTGGGACTACTAGGTTTCATTACATATGCCACACGGCGTCAGAAGACGCGGCGCCGACAGGTGCCTCTCTCGAGAGTAAGCCAGATGTTACGTTGGTATACTGGGTTCATTAATATGCATATGTATGTATACCGCCCCGTTCAGA
The DNA here is from genome assembly GCA_024449915.1 of Sweltsa coloradensis. Lineage (NCBI taxonomy): Eukaryota > Metazoa > Arthropoda > Insecta > Plecoptera > Chloroperlidae > Sweltsa > Sweltsa coloradensis. The sequence goes on from JAMZAV010008339.1 coordinate 16,183, forward strand.
AGACGCGGCGTGCAGTGGACCTACTCTCGATGAGTAAGTAAGATGTTACGTGGTACTTACTGGGTTTATTACATTATGCACACAAGGCGTTCAGAATACGCGGCGCGCAGTCGCCTCTCTCGATGAGCTAAGTCAGTTGTTACGTTGTACCTACTGGGTTCATTAACATTAGCAAACAAAGGCGTTCAGAAGGAAGCGGCGCGCCAGTTGCTCTCTCGATGAGAAGCAGATGTTACGTTGGTACTACTGGTTTATTACATATGCACAGCGGGAGGGAGGAGGGAAGCTTGCTTGTGTGAGTTGAACAATAGCTACATGAATTCTTTATAAATTAACAATAAAAATAATGCAGTGAGGCCCAGATAATTGGGCTAATGTGTCGGGGCATAGCCCAGATTAACAAACAAAAATTGGATTAAACAGATAAAGTGGTTAATTGCCATAGCCTCATTAATAAAACGATTCCCAAATATTGTTGTTTTTTGAAGGTCATCATTGTTTTCAAGCACAAAGAAAGATAAAGATATGCTATAAAAGTTGGGATGTGCGAGTACGCGATTTCTCGAGCTTTTCTCGAGCTTCAGTTTTGAGCTGCCGCCAGCCGAGCTTCATGGCTTTATCGACCGAACGGCCACGCATGTTCTTTTTTTTTTTTTTTCTTTTTTTCTTTTTTTTTTTTTTTTTCTTTTTCTTTTTTTTCTTTTTTCTTTTTTTTTTTTTTTTTTTCGCAGGGTGTCACGTGTTGGCTGTTACAACGCACTTTGCTTGTCAAACTCGAGTTACCTCTTTAGCAAGAGTCGACAAAGAAGTTGCCCCGGGTATCTTCATCGACTCTGGAGGCAGGCGGGCAGGCTCCGCGGGAAAAGACCGCATCGGACGTAGCGCGTTTAAATAATAAACCCGTGAAATTAGCATAAAAACGGTCGCGAAAAATACCCTGATCTTATGCTCGGCCTCCGGGTAATTCTAGAACGGGTACACAATCGACATCCTAGAAAATATGTCCATAGCCTAACCATTTTAATTTTTTAATTTCTCCTTTTTTTTTAAAAAGCTCGGCTTGGCTTCGGCTTTGAAAATCAAGCTTTTTTTGTATATACTCCGTCTCGGCTCAGCTCGACTTAAAAACTTCTAGGCTAGTCACCAGCCCTAGCATGAAAGGAATAGGACTAGGGTTTGCGACGCTATCTCCATAGCAGTTCCAGGCCTTACTGATGAGAGAAGTGTGGTGCAGAACAGTTGACTCGGCGCTAAGAACCAGTCTGCGGACATATATCACTACATCATAACGGACTCCGCGGGAATAACGACGTGTGCATGAGTTAGGCAGAAATAGACCGCAAGAATAATGGCTAGTCTCTGCTGGTTGACTAGATCAAGCAATGAGGGCATTTGAGAAGAAGAAGAAGAAGAAGAAGATAATTTAAATTCTGCTTTGCCCGAATTATCCAGAAACCCGAATTAACAAGGCTCTACTGACAACAATTATTTATTTAATTGCATTTAATTTAATTGACATAATCAGTTTTATGCAAGGACTGATTCAGTGAGAGTGTACATTTTAGAATTATTGATGTAAATTATTACTTTAACCGGGCTCTTTCTTGAAGATAGAAGAAAAATCCTCATTGAAATCTAAGACCGCATTTTGTTGTTTCTTGTTTTTAACTTAATTTTCAAGAATGATTTATTTTGTTTCATATGGCATTATAGCCTAAGTTTATAACCCTACTTTATACACATTATTTAGTATCTTCAAAATCTTTAATTTAGTTTGTAATTACTGTTTTGTTTTTGTATTTCCCATTACATTAATTGTACACATTGTACACATTTCAATTTTGAGTTGTAATTCAATTTCATACCTTTCCCTACTACATGTTTTTTTTCAATTTGTTTAAAACTTTGTTTTAAAACTATTTTGAGACAGAAATAATGGACTTTTTTTAGTGATGTGTTAATAACTTATGTGTTTCCCGCAGGTCGTAAGGGTGGCATACTGCACGGCACGGACTTGGACACTGTGGTGGCGAGAGAGAGTGTGTCGGGTGGCGTACCGGGGGGCGTGGCTACTAGCGTCACCCTGGCAACGCAGGCGCAGACTCCCATGCCGATGATCGTCAGGAGATGCGTGGAGGAGATAGAGAGGAGGGGGCTGGACATCATAGGTGAGAGGGTGTAGCGTTGTCGGGTCGCTGACTGCGCTTGTGCATTAATTTACTCACTAACAGGTTGTTTTTTATTTCTAATTTCTAATTTCTCTTCTTTTACTGTTTTCTTACATTCTATTTTTCAATGGATTTACAAAGGAGAATTATAATCACAAAGAACCAGTGCTTTAGCCGAAGTCATTAAGCCGGTTCCCACTTGGAACACCGAAGTTAAGCAACATTCGGGCATTGTCAGAGGTAGAGTGGGTGAACGCTCTGCCTGAAACACACGTATACCGCTGGTTAGAGCAAATGGAGGGTTCGAGAGCTAGTGTACCCGGGTTCTCTTGAACATCTGCTCGACAGTTCGGGTTAGAGGAAGAAACCTATATGACTGTCAAGGTTACACCATCCTTTTGGATGGGACATAAAGCCATTGGTCCCCTTGGTCCTTTTCGAAAAGAGTAGGCTACGTGCCGATACCGGGTTTTCCCTCCTACCATCTATTCATACTTCATCCTCACGTATCACCACTCATCGTCTCCAATAGCGTTAGTGCATTTATATAAGATGTTAAGCAATATCAAATCATGCCATATAATCACGAAGTATAATATTAATAGTTTTATCAAAATATAGCTGTAAATTAGGATAATATTTACTTAAAGAATAATTGTTCCAGAGGAAACAAAAGTTAAAAATAACGAACATTTTTACAAAGGAAGGAAGTTTATGTTTTTACGAAGCGTGATAAACGTTGTAACGGAAGAAAATATTTTTAAAGAAGGTACACATATGACAGTTACAACTAGGAAAACGCTAAAGTCCCGCCGCGTTGTTGATGGATGAGCTTTTTAAAGGTTTTAGTTTGCGTGGGATATCTTTACTTTTGCAAGTGCTTTGTTTTGTTGCCTACGCAATGTAGTGATTGTTGTCAAGTTTCTATTGTTACCTGTCAATTGGTATTATTTACCGTAAACAACTTATTTTAAAAGCTTTTTTTCTATGGCTTCTGGCTAACTTTTTCAACTTTTTCTTTCAAAAGGTACTACATCACCATAACCTTAATGTCCATGTATAATATGAACGTTGTAGCCCCACCCGTTCGGTCAGAATTGGCCCAAATGTCACGAAAATATCGCACTAAAAATCAAAAAACTTATATTAAAAGCTTTATTTCTATAGATTCTGGCTAACTTTTTCAACTTTTTCTTTCAGAAAGCAATACATCACCATTACCATAATATCCATGTGAAATATGAATGTTGTAGCCCCACCCGTTTGGTCAGAATCAGCCCAAAGTCACAAAATATCGCACTTAAAATCGAAAAAAAATCGTAAAAGTACGATATTCATGAGAAATATTTCTTCGATTGTACCCAAAAACGTAGCAAGTCTAAGTTCAGAGATTTCGAAGGTCCCCTCCAATTTTCATCAAGATCGGATATGCCGTTTGCCCGGTAGAGAGCGAACAAACAGACAGAAAACAAACAAAAAAAACAAAAAAAACATTGGAGCTAAATTTTTTGAGGGGTCAGTGAAATTGAAGTCTTCTCTTCGCTCATCCAAAAAAATACAAAATCAACCGTTAAAAAATGGACAACACTATATGCCGGTCTCTAGTGGTCATTGTTTGCTCGTCTATGGTGTCAGCGTCAACAGGGTTGGCTTGGTCTGCTTTAAATTTAATGTTCCCTACTGAAAATCAGTTCTATGACTGAGTGGGTAGACTCGAAATATGAATTTATTTATTTATTTAAATCTACAGTTTTAAAGTAAAACTAATAACTAAATAAGTAAAAAAATAATATTTAAAAGCAATATGTACTAACATTTTAATTTTAATTTAATTTTTTTTAATCTTTCGCAACAGCTCTGCCTGCCAAGACTGTAGTATGAGAGTTCAATCAAATGTTAACCCCATAGGTCTGTACCGGCTGTGCGGCTCCGCGACCAAGAAGCGCATACTTCGCGAGGCGTTCGAGCGCAACTCTCGCACGGTGGACCTCTCCCCCGACAACGTTCCCGACATCAACGTGATCACGGGCGTGCTCAAGGACTACCTCCGCGAGCTGCCCGAGCCGCTCTTCACCAAGTGTCTCTACCAGATGATGGTGGACGCTCTCAGCGTGTGTCTGCCGGACGATCCCGTCGGCAACGCCAAGCTCATGTTCTCCATACTAGACTGTCTTCCCAAGGTCAACAGGGTGAGTCAAAACTTAAAGAAACGCTATAAGAGTCAATATTGTTGTATTTATTTTATTTAAAAAACAGAGTTACAAACTTTTTTCTATTATTTATTTTTATGATTCTAAACTTAGGCCCATTTTTTGTTATATGTATATAAAGCTGTGGGATTAAAGAGTAAAAATTAATTTTACGCTTTTAATTTAATAAATGTAAGTTAAAAAATTATTAATTTAAAAAACTTTCTCGTATTATTAACTTTACAGTTGGAACTAGGCCTACCTAACTTTTCTTGTGGTGATTTAAATAGTTGGATATTATTCTCAGTTCTCTGGAGCAAGCTTGATCATGGTACGGGTGTAGTATCTATCATGTTTATGCAACAGATAAAAAACTTTTTTAAATCCTTTCGACACTTATTCTACTAATGAATGAAGATGATTGATGATTTTTTTAAGTACCCTACACAAAAGTACACATTACTTCAATAATAAGCAGGAAATTAAAAAAATCTGCTAAAATATTGATTTTGTTTTGCAATTCGTGTTTCAGTGTACCCTCATCTCGCTGATGGACCACCTGGCGCTCGTAGCATCGCAGTCCGACCGCAACAAGATGACCCCTCAGAACCTGGCCGTGTGTTTCGGTCCAGTGTTGATGCTGCAGAGTCAAGAGGGATGTGAGCTTCAGTTCAACCAGCCCATCAGTGTGCTCAAATACCTCCTGGAGATCTGGCCTAGCAAGTCAGGTAACGTACACATTCCGCAATCCACAAGAGAAGCTTGGAGGGGAATATAAATTACAGTTGGTAGCGACTGACTAAGGATTGGGATAAACGTTTTAAAATAGTACCGTATTTACCCGATTGCAAGCCTACCTGTTTTGACACATTTTTGCAGTTTAATGGCACCCCTGATTGGAATCGATGGCAAACTTATGAGTATTTAAATAATAGTCCTTTAAGTAAGATGAACTTTTTGGGGTTGGCTTGCATTTTGAGTCGGCTTGCAATCAAGCAAATCGAACGATAAGTATTTTTTTTTTATTGTTACATTTTTCAAGAAAATTTGGTGTATGTTTAAACATTTTACTATCCCACTCGTAACAGTGAATCATTCCCATAGTGAATCAGCCCATAGTAGGCATTTTAGGGGTTTTTATTTATTTAGGGATTGTATTTTTTTTTAAATGTGTAGTGAAATTGAATTGAATTGTCTGTGGTAAGCTTTTTAATGGTGTAAAAAGGGTTTGCCAATAATTTCTTTTTTTAAATTTAAAATCTTAATTTTGTAATAATTAATAATCATAATAATACAAGAAGATACAAAAATGAAGCTAAGAAAATAGTAATGGAAGAAAAGAAAAGTACTATGGAAATATTGCAGACAAGTTAGAGAGGGACTTTGATGCAAATAAAAAACTAATATATGGACTTGTGAGAAACAAAAGAAATAGAGGAGATATGACAAGATATTTGACCGATAACACTGGAACACTTGTTACGACCCAAACAAAGTGAAAAACATGTGGAAAAACTACTTTCAAAAGTTACTAAATATGACTAAGCCTACTGATAATAATCCTAACCAAACCCAAGAAACGGATCCAACAGAAGAAAACGACACAAGTACCAATGAGGAAACAATTGAAGAAACTACAAACAATGCAATATCTAGACAGGAAGTAGCCGAAGCAGTAAAAATACATGAAAAATGGAAAAGCATCAGGAGAAGACGAAATAGTAGTAGAGATGATTAAGGCAGCGGGGGAGACGGGCATAGACTGGATGTGGAGAGTTATCAGTGCAGCATGGAGAAATAAGAAGGTGCCAGAGGACTGGGGGAAGGGAATCATAGTACCAACCTTCAAGAAAGGGGATAAGAAGAAATGTGGAAACTATCGAGGAATCACCCTGATGAGCCAATGTGCAAAATATACGAGAAAATACTGGATCGGAGATACACAACAAGTTGACCCAAAATATGAGAGAGGAACAATATGGGTTTAGAGCTGGCCGCTCAACCATTGACCTTATATTTGCACTCAGACAAATCATGGGAAAAAAAGGGAACAAGGAGAAGAAATGTATATGGTCTTCCTGGACTAGAAAAGGCATAGACAGTCCCCCAAGAGCTAAAGTATGGGAATGCCTAAAAGCTACAGGAGTGGAAAAAGAGTCTAGTGGCAAGAATCCAAAGTACATATGCCATAAGCAAGAGCTGCGTACAAACACCACGGGGTAGAACGACCTGGTTCGAAATAAACAGTGGTCTACGACAAGGCAGTGTGATGTCTCCTACACTGTTCGCCATTGTAATGGATGCCATACTAAGAAAAGTTAGAACCAACCGAAAGCAAAATGTCAAAGACGATGATATTTGCCGACGATATAGTGAGATGGGGAGATTCCATTGAAGAAGTCCAGGAAGTATAGATAAGTGGAAGGAGGAACACAGGAATTTAACATGAAAATAAGTATGAAAAGAGTGAGATGTAATAGAACCAAGAAAATTAAACCGAAACCAGAAAAAGTAACACTACGTGGAGAGAGCGTCAATGCAGAAGAATTCAAATACCTGGGAAGTATTCTGACAAAGGATGCCAAAATAAAAGTAGAAATATCAAGAAGAATCATAAATAGCACACAAATTCTACCAAAGCGTACGAAAACTACTATGGAAAGAGGAAATATCAAACAGATGTAAAATGATATTATACAAATGTACTTTCTCCCAATTTTGTCATATGCATCAGTGGTCGACAATGGACAGTAGGAGGAAAGGAAGAGAGCAGACTACAAGCAGCAGAGATGAAATTCCTAAGAAGAGCGGTGGGCATAACAAAACTAGACAAGGTACGAAGCATAACAAAAGAAACAAATTAGGAGTGGAAAGTCTACGAGATAGAATAGGAAGAGAAAGACTTCGGGTGGTAGGACATGTAAGGGAAGGGAAAGAAGCAAGACAGAATCCCAAGACGAGAATTTTAACGTACAGTGGGGGAGTACGAAGAGTTGGCCGGCCAAGAGATAGATGGCGGGACCAAATAACGCGAAGCGTCGAAGAAAAAGGGAAAACATGGGATAGGGTTAATGAAGAAAGACTCTGGGAGGACAGGAAGAAGTGGAGAGAATTATTAAATGCCGGTTATGGAAGAAAACGAGGAAGAAAGATGAGGGGTGCTGAGCCTGGCTAGCAAGCACTAGAAGATAGCCCCAGAAACTGGTGACTCGTCACCCCCGACCCGACGAATGTTGGAAAAGGGTGTTTGATATATATATAAAATAATCTTAACTCAGTTCCAACTACATCGGTTTAGTGGGGTTTTACACCATTATCTAGGGCCCGAAACTGTAAATACTAAGCTTGCCCGACTCAGTGTTTTTCGCATCACTAACTTCTCCTCCACCATTTACTCCACTCTTCTGTCCTCCCACAGCTTTACTCTTGCCACAGCTCCCATACTCATCTCGTTTCCAATGTCCCTTTTTTAATTAATTTTTTCCATGGGCCATTTCTCTTAAATTTGGGCTTCCCACCCTTTCTTTCCCTCCTCTGCGCTTTAAAATTCTTGTCTTGGAATCCTCTCCGTACCCATCCTTTTCAATATGTCCAAACCATCTTAGACGTTCTCTTCCTAGTTAAAACTTCAATCTCTCCAGTCCCAGTTCTTATAATAATTTAATAAATGTTGGATATCAATAGGAATGCTCTGCTATGTTTAACACCTTGTTGTTTTCATATTTTGTCTGCACAAGTAGATTCAGACTTTGTGTTTAGTCTTGCACATAGAGATTCAAAGACGTCGTATTTCATCTGTCACAAATAGATTCAAAGACGTCGTGTTTTGTCTTGCACAAGTAATCAGTGCTCCTTCCACAGATAGTGTTTTGTATTGCACTAAAGATTCAAGAGTCTGTTTCATCT
>JAMZAV010008340.1:0-51382 GCA_024449915.1 Sweltsa coloradensis
ATTCCATTGCACGATCCGTCAACTTTTATTACATCTGGGTTAAATAAGGACGGTGGTTACAACACACAATCACTGCGACTTAAACTTTCACAAATCACAGTCATCATAGTAAGACAAAGCATTGCATGGGCACAAAGCCAACATATTATTATAATATGCTTACTAGCTAGTAATACGTAGTTAACTCGAAAATCTATACAATGCATTGATTTTAAGAGGGGACGCTGAGCTTGGCCCAACTCAAATGTGCCCTTTCAGGTGTTCATGACTTCTGCTGAACGATTCATATAATACTAATATCATGACCAAATTTTGCATGGATGGACATTTATATCCGAAATTGGTTGTAAAAATCAATTGCGAGATATAAGTCCAAAACGTGAAAAAATTGGAAATATAAAGCATGAATTTCAATTCTGGAAATTCCTACCCAAACGTTTATCTTACTATAAAACCAAATTGACCTGCGCGTCCAAATTGATCGAAATGTTGATTTCCAGTATGCAAATTTGAGTTAAAAAAATCGGTACACGTGGAATAAATTTCCGAAGTTGGTTAAAATGGAGTAAATTTTGGTGATTTTACTAATTTTTTATTCAAAATCAATTAATTAATTTAGGAATACGCGTACTGGAAAATATCGATTTATTCTTTTCGACAGTTTGATTGATTTTTCGATAGTGTGAATTTTGATAACGATGTAATAAACCGTTTACCCCCCCCCCCCCCAAAAAAAAAAAAAAAAAAAAAGGAAAAAAAACAGAAAGCTGAGCGCCTAAATTCTTCTCCGCTCCAGCCTCAGTGACCCGTTTTAAATAAGTGTACGTACACATTAACATCGCACCACCAAGCAACAACAACAATAAACATGACTCAACAACGTAGCCATCATCCTGCCCGATCGCACCTCCTCCAAGCAATTTATATAGTGGCACGGGGGCTGGCAGAGCACTCAAATATTAGACCTAAAAGATCTTTAAATGATGTCGGGTCTATTTCCCTATTATACACCACCAGTGACAAAGTGTCCTGACGTCTGAGCCAATTTTATCCTCAAGAAGTGGCATAACCCAAAAAGGTATTTTCTGATATATATTGTGTCAAACGGTAAGAATCACGCGTTCCTAACTTCATCAACTTCGATTTATATTAAAAATTGATGAGGCTCACAACAAAACACTGTTATTTGATGTGTAACCAGGTGTAACAAATAACGCAAATAAAATTACAATTAGCTCAATGACAGCAATTTCAATTAGAAAATGCAATTCAAATTTTACTAATTGTATATTTGTCGTCTCCTACATCAGAATAATTGTGGATGTCGCCGTTCACTCTCCAGAAAGGCCTGTAGCAGCAGTCGAGGTGGTCAGCGTCCGAGACGTTGTAGTGCGCCAGCGCGGCCTGGTCCACGTAGAGTGACGTCAGGGTTGACTTGACGAGCTGGGGCGAAACTTGCCTGCGCAGTCGTGATGGGCTTCACCTTCTCGAGTGTACTTCTAGACGAGAGGGTCCGAAACGGATCCATGTCGGGTATCTGACACCCAGGGGTGTCCCCCACGAATCCTGAAGAGTTTACATTGAAGGGTCGGTTTGAGAACTGAAAGTTCCCGCGCGACAACAACGCAACAATAACGAATGCATTTATATAATGTCTAATTACAGAAGTATTATGTAGGAAAAAGTTCATTCGTTTGTACTTTCATTCTGATTGTCGGAAAGTTTTTCCATTGAGTCAGTTTCAGAATGGTTCTCGGAAATAATCGAAATATAACATATCACATACCTACACAGGCAGATATAAAAGAATGGTGCAACAGTACCAAAATACTTTTTAATTTTTTATATTATTACATTATTACGTTAACTTTGGCAATATCTTGTGGCATGGCTAACCAAAATAAAATTATGTATTCACCTTTGAACTCATAACTAAAAATAAACATGTTTCATGATGATAATAATAATAATAATAATAAAAATAATAATAATAATAAATAATAATATATAATAATATAATAATATAATAATAATAATAATATAATAATAATAATAATAATAATAATAATAATAATAATAATAATACGATACTAATACGATACGGATTTAAAATTAAGGACAATAATGTGGTATGTCACACAATTTCCCACCTATTCTACATGGATGACCTAAAGTTGTATGCATCAAATTTTGCTCAACTAAACAGTCTAGTCAATACAACATTAGAATTTAGTCAAGATATCTGCATGGAGTTTGGAGTAGACAAATGTAAGACGCTACATATCGAAAAGGGTAAGGTTACACAAGCAGAAGAGTTCCAGCTAGATGATGGAAATAGGATTGGAATAATGGACGATAACGATGTATACAAATATTTAGGATTCGCACAAGCTGCCAGAATTGAACATAAAGTTATGAAAGCAAAATTGATAGATACATACAAGAAACGACTAAAGTCTATCCTCAAGACGCAACTAAACGGTAAAAACAAGATCACAGCAATAAATACATATGCTGTACCAGTACTGACATATTCATTCGGAATCATTAAATGGACGCAGACAGACATCCACGCGTTGGAAATATTAACTCGTACTACACTTACCAAACACAGAATACATCATCCTAAATCAGCAATAGAGAGATGACACTTCCAAGAGAAAAAGAGGACGGGGCCTAATTGATCTGAACAACTTATATTATAAACAAATGAAATTTTAAGAAAATACTTTTTTACAAAGAGCAACCAATCCACACTTCATAGGCTGTAGTGCTACAATCATTAACTCCACTCAATCTAGCAAACGAAAATGTCAATCTACAAGGGAAACTCATAACTGACGCTTCAAAAGAGTTACGTCTCTCAGAAAAGACCCTACACAAGAGACATTATGATGAACTACACAAAGATCACGTAGATATTAAAGCATCAATAGGTGGTTTAAACAACGGGGAACTATTTGGAGAAACAGAAGGTTTTATGATGGCTATTCAAGACAGAGTGATTGCGACGAACAATTATAAAAAATACATAATACAAGATGCGACAGTAAACGATCAATGTAGAAAATGTAGTGCAAGGGGTGAAACAATCGAACACATCATATCCGGCGCAAGTCACTATGTCAAACAGATTACCTCTACAGACATAACCAAGTAGCTAACATTATTCATCAAAAACTAGCAATCAAGTACAACCTCATTGACACACACACACCTTACTACAAATACAACACAGAGAAAGTACTAGATAGTAAAGATTACAAATTATATTACGACCGCACAGTTTATAACAGACCAAACGATACATCACAACAGACCGGATTTAATAATAATTGACAAGAAGAACAAGAAACTACCCTTATCGACGTTGCTATCCCAATGTGCCATAACGTCGAGACCACGTGGAAGAAAAAAATGACAAGTATAGTGAACTTGCAATTGAGATCAGAAAGATGTGGAAACAGAAAAAAGGTAAATACAATCCCATTCATTATATCAGCCAACGGCATCATACCGAAGAGCTACAATGAAAGCATTAAACAACTAGATCTTCAACCCAATGTATACATCGAGACTCAAAAGGCAGTAATACTCAACACGTGTAGAATAGTTCGTAAATTTCTAAACTAAGAATGATACTTCGAGATTTCGAGACAGCTTCCATCCTGACATGGTTTTCGTGGTTTCCCTAGTCCGAAGAGCAAATGCTAGGATGGCGACGACAAATCGGCCACGACCGTACACAGCAGAAAGAAAACATCATCTACAAACAATATTAGAATTTATAAATGACTTATTTTAGTTAGAGTTAAGACAAAAGTAATAATGTATGTAATAGGTACACATGGAAGTACTTGACGTAAGTCCGTACAACATGTTAGCTCCGGTTTTAACCGAGTTTGTATGAAATACATCCAATAAAATAATAATAATAAAACCCCAACATTGTTGGGGTTACAAGCTAGTCACGCTCGAGATAAGTTGCTGGTTAAATTTCTATTGCCGCTGAAATACAAGCATTCCATCTAAAATTTTGACTGCATCTTGATCTACTAGTGACGTACTACAAGTGACATTGAAGGGAAGTATTAGTTTTCATTATTTATACCATTATTTTGTAGTTATATATGATTGAATAGACCTAGGCTATAAATTGCATTGAAACAGTTGAATTTTGTTAATTTTTGACAGTTAGTGGTAGGCATATATTCATTTAGAGGCATTATTTGTAACTTCAGCAAGGTAATATATCTAAAATAGTATAATATTTAGCATTTTACGTAAGCACCGTTAATTATTTGCAGAATCGAGAAGATGAAGTCTTCTAAATTCGTCAAATAAGAAAAGATTTATCAAAACGAAAAGGCAAGGGAGGTTAAGAAGCGAAGACCTCATCACCGCCCTGAATTGATGAATCATTGAGAAAAGTGTTTTTCATTCTTTTTAAGTGCATTGACTTTATAAACAATAACAAATAATAGGTGACTTTGACAGATAGTAGAATAATTTATCTAGAACAAGGAAAATAGGGAATTACAGACGATGGATGTTTCTGTAATGGAATCATTACAGACCACCAAAGCTGGAAAAATGAGACAGCGCATCAAATGGACAGAAGATATGAACATTTGTGTGATGCGTAGCTATTATAGGGTAACGTTATTAGAGACTGTTTTAATAGGTTATCGACAAGAGCTCCATAGGGAGTTTGTTCGTGAATATCCATTTTTAGAAGTAAGTGAACAGAGAATAGCTGACCAAAGAAGAATTATAGTTAAAAAATAAAATGTTACCAGTAAACATATTACATAGAATAAGACGCGAAGTAAAGGATGAACTACAAGCACATCAAGATGATAAAGGCAATACATCGGCAGAGGACAGCGAAGAAGAAGACCACTTCACCCCAGAAGCTACTAGAACTACCAGAAATACCGGTATTGCCATACCTGCAAAGAACTTTCAAATCTACCAGACCACACCAGAACTTCCAGACCAACCAGAACGTCCAGACCAATCAGAACGTCCAGACCAACCAGAACATCCAGATTTACCAGAACGTCCAGCCCTACCAGAACATCCAGACCGACCAGAACGTCCAGGCCTACCAGGAACGTCCAGAACCACTAGAAATACCAACAACCAAGAAATTCAAGATACCCAGAACAACTAGACGATCAAACACAAGAGGTAGATATGCATAAACGCAATAGAAAATACACCTGACATGATCAATCTAAAGAACATCCGAGCTTTAGCATTTACAACAGCCATGTCAGAGTTGGCGCACATACAACCAATACAGAAGACCATACATACCTAAACCCAAGCATTCAAAGGAAATGAAGACAGCGGTACACACTAATGAACACACATATTATCAGATTACACACAAGACGAACTATCATTTGCAGACGTTCATGCAGCAATTTATTGTGCCGCTGTAGCAGTGGTTAGATATTTGGGCTTAAAGGTAAAATCTGCAACATCTTCAAAGACAAAACAGGAGAAGAAAAGTACGAAATGGGAAAAGCGACTAGTTGGGAGAATCGTTGAGCTTAGGAGAGATATCGGTCCGACTGGAACAATACCGATGGGTAATCGATCTAAAAATGTGATAAGATACTGCCAAGATATATTTGAAAAGATTCAAGGTTCACGCAAAGCATGAAACACTTAACGAATTCATTCACGAATATTTGGATACACTTAAACAAAAAAGTAAGTGCTCTAGCTAAGAGATTAAAAAGATATAAAAAATGTAGTATTAGAAAAGAACAAAAACCGAATGTTTTAAAGAAAAGGAAAAACAGTTTTTACCAACAACTATCTAGGACCGAAGAAATAATAGGAAATGGAACACCAACTAAGACAGAGATAGAAGAGTTTGGACAGGAATATGGGGTAACCCGGTAGCACACAACCAGGATGCACAATGGGATTCAAGATAAAATAGCTAGAATGACCGATATTAATGAGATGAGATTCGAAGGTATAACCATTGATGAAATAAAGTCGACACTCAGTGCTACACATAGCTGGAAAGCACCAGGTAATGATAATATTCAAAATTTTTGGTATAAGAAATTCAATACTACTCACAATCAAATTAGAAAATGTCTCAACGAGTTTATAAATGGAGTTAAAGAATACCCGAATTCTTTACTGAAGGAGTAACCTTTCTCAAAAACCCAAAAGGGCAATGACACGAAGAACCCAAGTAAATATCGGCCAATTACATGTCTACCAACTATATATAAAATATTGACTTCATGCATAACAAATAAAGTATATAATCATTGCGAAGAACACAATATCATGGCCGAGGAACAAAAAGGATGCTGTAAGAACTCACAGGGATGTAAAGAACAACTTATTATGACTCTACTGTAATGAATCAGGCACACAATAAGAAAAGGAATATTCACGTAAACTACATTGACTACAAGAAAGCCTTTGACTCAACACCACACACATGGCTTATTCAGATTTTACAAATATATAAAATCAACCCAGTAATTGTAAACTTTTGAAGACAGTAATGGAGACATGGAGAACAACACTAAAACTAAATATGAAAAACCAGCAGATAACTACAGATCCAATACAAATTAAACGTGGCATTTTCCAAGGTGACTCATTAAGTGCATTATGGTTTTGTCTGTCATTAAACCCACTGTCACATATGCTTAACGAATCGACATACGGATTTAAAATTAAGGACAATAATGTGGTATGTCACACAATTTCCCACCTATTCTACATGGATGACCTAAAGTTGTATGCATCAAATTTTGCACAACTAAACAGTCTAGTCAATACAACATTAGAATTTAGTCAAGATATCTGCATGGAGTTTGGAGTAGACAAATGTAAGACGCTACATATCGAAAAGGGTAAGGTTACACAAGCAGAAGAGTTCCAGCTAGATGATGGAAATAGGATTGGAATAATGGACGATAACGATGTATACAAATATTTAGGATTCTCACAAGCTGCCAGAATTGAACATAAAGTTATGAAAGCAAAATTGATAGATACATACAAGAAACGACCTAAACCAATACTCAAAACGACAAACGGTAAAAACAAGATCACAGCAATAAATACATATGCTGTACCAGTACTGACATATTCATTCGGAATCATTAAATGGACGCAGACAGACATCCACGCGTTGGAAATATTAACTCGTACTACACTTACCAAACACAGAATACATCATCCTTAATCAGCAATAGAAAGATTGACACTTCCCAAGAGAAAAAGAGGACGGGGCCTAATTGATCTGAACAACATAAACAACAAGACATTTAAGATTTTTTTTTCAAAGAGCAACCAATCAACACTTCATAGGGCTGTGGTGCTAACAGACAAATCATTAACTCCACTCATCTAGCAAACGAAAATGTCAATCTACAAGGGAAACTCATAACTGACGCTTCAAAAGAGTTACGTCTCTCAGAAAAGACCCTACACAAGAGACATTATGATGAACTACACAAAGGTCACGTAGATATTAAAGCATCAAATAGGTGGTTAAACAACGGGAACTATTTGGAGAAACAGAAGGTTTTATGATGGCTATTCAAGACAGAGTGATTGCGACGAACAATTATAAAAAATACATAATACAAGATGCGACAGTAAACGATCAATGTAGAAATGTAGTGCAAAGGGTGAAACAATCGAACACATCATATCCGGGTGCAAGTCACTATGTCAAACAGATTACCTCTACAGACATAACCAAGTAGCTAACATTATTCATCAAAACTAGCAATCAAGTACAACCTCATTGACACACACACACCTTACTACAAATACAAACCAGAGAAAGTACTAGATAGTAAAGATTACAAATTATATTACGACCGCACAGTTATAACCGACCAAACGATACATCACCAACAGACCGGATTTAATAATAATTGACAAGAAGAAACAAGAAACTACCCTATCGACGTTGCTATCCCAATGTGCCATAACGTCGAGACCACGTGGAAGAAAAAAATTGACAAGTATAGTGAACTTGCAATTGAGATCAAGAAGATGTGGAAACAGAAAAAGGTAAATACAATCCCATTCATTATATCAGCCAACGGCATCATACCGAAGAAGCTACATGAAAGCATTAACAACTAGATCTTCAACCAATGTATACATCGGACTCAAAGGCAGTAATACTCAACACGTGTAGAATAGTTCGTAAATTTCTAAACTAAGAATGATACTTCGAGATTCCGAGACAGCTTCCATCCTGACATGGTTTTCGTGGTTTCCCATAGTCCGAAGAGCAAATGCTAGGATGGCGACGAGAAATCGGCCACGACCGTACACAGCAGAAAGAAAACATCATCTAAAAACAATATTACAATTTATAAATGACTTATTTTAGTTAGAGTTAAGACAAAAGTAATAATGTATGTAATAGGTACACATGGAAGTACTTGACGTAAGTCCGTACAACATGTTAGCTCCGGTTTTAACCGAGTTTGTATGAAATACATCCAATAAAATAATAATAATATTAATAATAATAATAATAATAATAAATCATATTAGTTACCGGGAAGCTCCCCCACCCCACCCCCCACCACCACCCTCGTTTAAATTATAAGCGTTCGACGCGTGTTGTGCGTGTGCGTGTGCGTGTGCATGTGCGACGTAAAATGTAGTGCATTAGTTCAGCCTGCATACATGTCGTATTACTACGCTCAAATCTGGTACAAAAAGGTTTGCCCTAAGTGTTTAGCGCTTCTTACCAAGAGATCGAGCATGAGTAGGTGGTGCTAGCAAAGTTTGTCTTCCTCTCGCAGCTGACGTCAGCGTAGCCACGTGACACAGCTTAAACACCACCAACAACAACGGAATCCACAGCAACTTCATCTGCAACGTCAATGAGTAATTTCGTTTTTCGAGTCCGCTAATTTAAAGTCAATCCTGTCGGAGCCGAATGGCCTCCTCAGCCAGGGATCGGTATTTTAAATTATTATTATATTTTACCTAGAAACTTGAACGTAGAATCTTGCCATGGCCTTCGTTGAATTCATTATTTTATTATTTTGTTAATATTGTTTAAATTTTTTCATATTTAAGTAAAAAATATGCCAAGAAAGAGAATCTGTCCCGTAGTACTTACGACCTTTTACTAGAAAAACGCCAAAGTTGTTATAAGACGAGTGAGTAAATCATGTGTTGAGTACCCGGTAACATTCCCTGTCCTCCCCCTACCTAAGGCTGGATCCAGCATGTGACTAATTCCTCCCAAGCCTACCATAGGCTAGAGTGCGCATTATGGATTTACAGTTGACGCGCTCTTTTACCAACTAAACTCAAAACCCTATCGTTTATATCGTTTATAATAGCATCAAGAATGTTCGCGGGTTATTAACACGCGACTCACTCACTCGTCTAACAATGACTTTGGCGTTCTCCTAGTCTGTAGTTGGCTAAGACGCCCTTATAGCCGGAATGTGGGAGACCCGGGTTCAAACAACGCCCATAGCCGATGTGGGAGACCGGTTCAACAACGCCTTAAGCCGGAATTGGGAGACCCGGGTTCAAACAACGCCCTTATAGCCGTAATTTGGGAGACCGGGTTTCAAACAAGGGGCGTGTTAGATTTTTTTCTGGGTTTGAATTAAAAATTAAAAACATGATTTAAAATTGAACACAATATTTAGGGAAAACATCGCCCAGTACGAAATACGAAGTAAAGATTGCAAGGTTTACACAATCTCCGAACGGATTTTTTGGGAACCCTGAGCGTGTAAGATTCGGCACACCTTGGTCCACGCCCTGACAGCCTAAAAATGATCCATTAAAAAGTTTGGTCTTGTAGGTTAAATCGCCAACATGGGTTAATCAAAGTGTTGACGGGAGTGCTAAAGACTTGTACCGTATATCTTTTTAAAATTACCGCTATGTTTAGCCGTTCGGCCATTCTTGAGTAAACCCACTCACTCACTCACTCACTCACTCACTCACTCACTCACTCACTCACCCCACTCACTCACTCACCATCACTCACTCACTAAACTCACCACTCACCTCACTCACATCAACTCATTTCACTCACTCACTCATTTAATCACTCACTCACTTAATCACGCACTCACAAATAACAGATTTTTGATTCAGTCGCTGCGCTCCCTCGTCTCTCATTTTTTCACAATATCCTCACATTATGAATGAGCCAGCGAGGGTTATTTTATCCAGAGCAACGGTCGTTCGCCGCGCCAAAGCGCTTTGCGACTGCTAAGGCAACGACGAACTCGCGGCCCTGTATACACCTACCCGATTTGGGGGGTTTTCAGCTATCTCCCACACGCCGTCCCGAAATATTTACAATCTTGTAACTCGGTATATGACCTGATATGTGCGCCCATGACTTACCAAAAAAATCACACCGACCCGATAACCCGTTCTGTGTAAAAAAGTGCCTTTATATCGTTGAAATCCTTCCCTCTGGCTGGCTAGCTAGCTAGCAAGCTAATTCTCCGCGGAGATATAAGACCCTACAGAAAAAATGGAAAATAGTAGAACTATGAAACTTGTACCACACTTAGATGTCCCTTAGACGCATTTGTCTTTTGCTTTTGAAACCAAAATCGGGTAACAGGGACCGGAGGAAATAAAATTTTTGTATGATAATTAAAACACCGAATAACTAAGGCGTGGTAATTTGTACAAACTTAAAATTAAACATGCATCCAAAACACAAGGAGCTAAATTTGGGGGGACCGTGGGCCCAAAAATGTCAAAAATGAACTCGCTTCTCGCTGAATTTCGACGCTTTCTTCGAATATCGCTGAAAGTATTACACGCCTTGATAGGAAACATACAGTAAAAAGATGTAATATCCCCCACAAATGCAAAAATTTGTTAAAAAAAAAAAAAAAAAAAAACGGCAGCCAAGCTTTCTTTCAAAAGTCTTCGGGTTTTTATTCTTTCTCCGTAGTTTCGCATTGAAAAGAAGTAAGATCATTTCGCCTGTTGACGAGTGCTAAGCCAACCATTTTCATTGTAAAAAAGTTAAAATTTTAAACTCAAAATCATTTTAAAAAATTGCTTGGCCATTAATAAAATAAATAAATAAATTGTATTTAGAGTCTACCCACATTACATAACTGATTTTCAGTGGGGGACAGTAAATCAAAGCGATCAAGCCGACCCTGTAGGCCCCGACGCAATCGACGAGTGAGCGATAACAAACCAAAGATCATATTTTAAATGGGAAATATAGCAATCAGTGGTATGGACAGTGCGAACAGCCGCGGATCAACGCCATAATCAACAAGGCCGATTCAGAAAAACTCTGAATTTTTTATGTCTTTCGTTGCAAAGGGACGGCTCCAAAGTAACCGTTCACAAATTTCTAAGACAAGAACTGATGGACTTCAGTCCAAATCAGAAGTTAAAAAACTTCTGACTTTGGCGGGTATCGAACCCCGGACCTTCTGCATTGGAAGCAGATACGCTTACCACAAGACCACGAGCCTCACACAAGACCAACGACCACCAATTGAATTTGAATTAAATTGAATTGGTCATTACGAGAACTCTTAATTAAAAGTCATTGGCCAAGCTATTTTGTATGATTTTTAATTTGAAATTTTTACTTTTTTATCACGAAAATGGTTGCCTTGACGCTCGTCAACAGGCAAAAGGGATCTTACTTCTTTTCAATGCGAAACTATACTAGGGAGAAAGAATGAAAAGCTTGGCTCCAACTTCTATTCTCACAGCATTCACAGCTGAAGGCTTTTAAAGGAGAGTTTGTCTGCAGTTTTTTTTCTTTTAAAAATTTTGTGTATTCGGGGGTTAGGTTATATCTCTAAACATTTGCAATTTGAGTGAGTCACACGTTGAGAGAAACTCGAGTGAAGATTGTGGATGAACCACCCAACTACGATGTGGAAATATGTTTTATTGAGCGAGCGTAACGAGCGTCTCCACTTGACTCTTATGGCTCGAATGTCTTTCTTTTTTTTACTGCTTCGGTACGGGTCGCACCGTTTCTCTGATCGACCTGAATTTTGTACACATGTACATAACCACTATGGGGGTTGCTGTATAGTTTTTGAACAAAATCCGAGGGTTTGGGTTATAAAAAATAAAAATAAAAAAAATGTTCCGATCGTTATGAAATTAGCAGGGTCAATAAGTAGCCTACAAAATTCTCTACTATTTTACAAATTTCAGCTAAGTCGGTCAAGACCTTAAAGACATTATTGGTATGTAACATTATGGGAATGTCGTACTCGGATCATGTTGGGCACGTACCGGTGCTCGCTCAACAACGCGACGGGACTTTAACGTTTTCCTAGTTTACTTTTTTGTTTACCATTTTACTGTAGTTGGTACAGAATTTTAGTTCAAATGTTTATTTTCTGATACAAACATTCTTTTTGAGTTCATTGCTAGCAGGTTGGAGCCCAATTTCACACCCATTCCTCTCATATTAAAAGCACAATACTGTTTTTAAATTGGTAGGTTTCAACGATCTGAAATATTTTTTAGGCCTCCGGGACCACCCATATCGTAGCCTATACTGGGATAAAGGCTGGTCTTGGACTTGGGGAGATGTGAATTGAAAGGCGAAATAACAATAATTGCAAACTACCGGCGGTGGTGGCTCTGCGTGTAGTTTGTCAGAAGGTCACGGTTCCGATCCCACCCCTGTCAATCCTGACTGAAAGTTTCTTGACATTTGTTTTCCGTTTTTTTTTCAACCCTAATAACCTACTTGAATAGTGTTGCACGGGTAACAATGGACCTTAAAAGCGGTATACATTACAACAAATTTATTTTTTAAATGTAAATTTAGCATGGTGCAGATCTAGATGCTAAATAGCAGTATCAGCAAGCCCAAAACTTTTGTATGCTCATTGTATAATTACAAAAAAAATATTAGGCCTACTTGGAATTTGTAAATAATATTTAGGCTTACATTAAAAAAACGATGTCCGACATTATGTCTTTGATTATTGGATAGCGTATCGAGCGTAGCGAGTGAAGCGAAAACTTCAATTTCACTGACCCCCAAAAAAATTTAGCTCGGGTGTTTTTTTGTTTTTTTTTTTGTTTGTTTTCTTTATTTTTCTGTCCGTTTGTTCGCTCGATTCCCGGGAAAAAAGGCATATGCGATCCTGATGAAAATTGGAGGGGACCTTCGTTTCTCTGAAATTAGAGGTGTATTGTTTTTGGGTACAATCGAAAAAAATATTTCTCATGAATATCGTACTTTGACGATTTTTTTCGATTTTTAGTGCGATATTTTCGTGACATTTGGTCCCGATTCTGACCAAAAGGGTAGAGCTACAACGTTCATATTTCACATGGACATTAATAAATGGTGATGTAATACCTTTTGAAAGAAAAAGTTGAAAAAGTTTGCCAGAATCTACGGAAAAAAAGGTTTTTTAAAATGATTTTCAAAATTTTTTGTGCGATATTTCGTCTCATTGGGCCGATTCTGACCAAACGGGTGGGGCTTCAACGTTCAGATTTTACATGGACTATGTTTTTGGTGATGTAGTACCTTTTGAAAGAAAAGTTGAAAAAGTTAGCCAGAATCTACGTAAATAAAGGTTTTAATATGAGTTTTTTGAGGTTTATAATACCCATTAACAAGTAACAATAGAAACTTACAACAATCACCTACAATGCATTCAAAAGCCCCTTGCAAAGGAAAAGTGCAAACAAACGCAAAACAACGCCCACACAAAACTTCAAAAACGCTCATCCATCAAAGCGGCGGGACTTTAGCGTTTTTTTTGTTAATTTATTATTGAATAATATTTGACATCATGTGTGTGATTTGTGACAACCTTCTACTGAGTAGTTTGCACCAAACCTTTTTAAATTACCCGCCCCTGGTAACAACACGCATCACTGCCCATCTGTATGACAGGTGAAAACAGTATAAAATACATCTAGGAGACAGTGAAATCACAACAATGGGTGTACCAACTCCCCCCTTACTATCGGAGGTATTTAGCGGCTAGTTGTTCCTCATAATACGTCTTCGTAGTTTATCTGGAGCCTGGAGGATAGCTATAGGTCTGGGTTTATTTGTCCCTCTATTTTTACACCTTTTGCACCTTTGAAGAAATAAACGTCTTTTGTCCAGGGTTAATTACAGTATTTTTTTTCCAAAGACGTGTTATTTTGTCCAGGGGGTAATTACAACTTTTACACTTTTTGCACCTGCCCTTTGAGGAGGTGTTAAAGGTGTAGCTATGGAAATTTGCACCAATTTCAAAATAAACTTCGTTATTATGTGCGATTGTTTAATAAATAGAAGATAAAACTGGTAAATATAAAATACAGGGTTGAATTGTAGAAAATGCTCAAAGCTATGTTTTTTGAGTGTGATATCTTTGAAAGTGTTTGAATTTAATGACAGCTGACAACATAACCTCGAAAATTTTCTGTTAGATTACACTTAAATCGTTCTTTTGTCCATCCGTGAAAAGTTAACCTTGTAGCCCAATTTCTGATTCTGTATTTTACACCTAGGTGGGAAATTTCCACAATTGAGGTGACAAAAGAACAAAAACCACTATCCCCCAGATAGCTCACCGTTACTTTTAGCGGCACATTATAATACTGGCCCTTATTGTTACAATTATTGTTCTTGCCATGTAAACTTCCCTTTTATTTAATTAACAGAGATAAAAGTCGGCTTTATACGGTATTTTCAAATGCTTAAAATTTTTGGGTTTCTATTACACAATGTGGCACTTTTGACAACGTTCAGCAACAACATACTCTACAATGTTTTGTTGAAACATTCCCAGCATTCATGGGTTTTACCCAGAACTTGTACCCTATTGTTGGTTGATAGATTTTAAATATTTTACTTGATGTAATTTCTAAATTATAAGTACAATTTTATGTAATAGTGACGTCTGAACGAAATTGGTATGGAAGCATGATTGTGAGAACACAATAAAGCAAATACGCTAACCTTTGCAAGCTAAAGTAAATATAATAATACTGAACCTGTGCGTGCCTTTGTTCGTCCAGAAGATTGACCACCTTGATGTGTTGAGACGACGAGCTCGATACCTGCCAAAGTCAGAACGACTCTTCAAAACTCCAGAATTCGTATTTATAACGTGGTTGATTCCAATGAGTCGATGACGTGGGTAACACACTCTTACGTAAAACGATGTCGTAACCAGATGCTCATAAATCATACTTATAGTCCGACTTCCATTGTTCACCATTAGGACTAATTGTGCGCTTTTATAAGAGGTTAAAAAATTAATGCGGTACTTCACCTCCAAATAGTCATTTTAACCCATTCGTCTCGCCATTAATTCTTTCGGCCATCTTTAAGGCCCAAAGTGTTTTAAAGACATGTCGCTTAACAGCCTCTCCAAACAATAAAACAATACAACTACTTTAGGTTATCCAAAATCAAAAAAAACAATCAAAAAATTTTCACTGTCACTCAGACAGCGTCAAAAAAAAGTCCCAACCTTGAAGTGCGCCGGCAGCTCAAGCATAGGCAGTCTTCCCCCAGCGCTGAAGTTTAATTTATAGAAAACTACTGGAAACGCTCAGTTGGAGCGTTGTTGAGCGAGCACCGGTACGTGCAACAGCCGAGTGGACATTCCCATAAGTCCCCCCACCCACAAAAGGTAGGCCTAACTGGATATTACATTGTACCATATAAAATTTCCCAAAACATTTTTGTATTGTACTAATTCACGTCATGCCTTCAAAAGTGTGTCTTTGTATCTTCACGCCCCTTTATTTTTAACATCTTTTTTCAATTAGATTACCAAAAAGTCTTTAAGTTATTGACCGATTAGCTAAAAAATTGGGAAATAAAAGAAAATTTGTACTTTTTGCCCCCTGCTTTTCATAACGATCGGAACTTTTTTTTTTTTTTTTTTTTTTTTTTTTTAATTTTTTAAAACCCACGATCGGATTTTGTTTCAAAAATTTAAGCAACCCGCCTAGGTGGTATTACAGTGTGCAAAATTTTCAGGTCGTCAGAGAAACGGGCGACCTGTATCGAAGCGTAACAAAAAAAAAAAAAAAAAAAAAAACAGCATTCGGCCATAAGAGTCAAGTGAGACGCCGCTTCGCTCGCTCAAAAATAAATTTGGGAGGGGGACAGACGACAACGAAAGGTTTAAACCCAAAAATTTAACAAAACCATTTAAAATACAATTATAATAAAATCAATAAAGTTATGTTACATTTACATTAAAAAAACATGTATCAGATTCTAAAAATTTCCCCAAATAATAAAAGTTCTCAAAAATTTAAAAGTTTCATAAAAAAAGTTTAAATAAAAAAGTTACCAGCCATTTGAAAAAGGTTTTTAAATTTTTGTTCGTAATAGAAAGATTGCTTTTTCCGGTGAATCGAATTCGAAATTTTGTAGATATTTGATATTGACCGTCCGGGGGGTAAACCGGCAATTTTTTTCGGAGACGCCCTGAATTTCCAAGTCCTTTAATCCATTTGGCCCCCCATCGCCCATTTTCAATTCTCGCCCAAGTTACAATTCCCAAAATTCTCCCCCAAGTTCTAAGATGTTTTTTCTAAGTTCCTGTTGATCCCCCCAAACCCAGACGTAAACTCCTCGAGAACCAAGTAAGTGTTTTCTAAAAGAAGCACCCTTTTCCCCCCGCTCGCGTTCACTCGCTGATGATTCTGTGACGTAGTCAGGGAAAATTGATTTTGTGATTGGTCTAATTGATTGCCTTTAGGGTGATTAGGCAGAAGGGGGGGTATTTAAAGAGGGGTTTTGTTTTTTAGATTAGTTTTCCCCAATTTTTTATTCTCACGCTTTGAGTACGTGCCGTAATTGCATGATGGACTGCATTCGGTGGGAGATTTACACGCACGTGCAAGTTGTTTTGCGCAATGTTGAAAAAAATAATTTTTCCACACTCCAAAAGCTATGTGTGACGTCATGAAAAACCCAGATTTGGGGGTGCATTCTGAAATTAGCAAAAAGTAGCGGAGAGAACGAAAAAAAATTCCCATTCACAAGCATAAAATGTGTGGGTGTGTTCACTGTGCATCGTTCGTAATCAGCGCATTGGCCATGACGACGCGGTACGTAGCCAACACTAGTTATTATATTTTATTACCGTGGTGAAAAATTGTCAAAACCCCAATAAAGAAATTTTTTGGCAAAATATTTTATGTAATTATTTAAATGTAATTAAATTATTAAAATAATTATAAAAATTTAAAAAAGCGGGAAACAAATCAGTTAATCATTTAACAACAAATCAGTTCGTTGAAATCATTATATAACTGGGGGGTGATTCTAAAAAAAATTTATTTTTATTTATTTAATATCCCCTCTAAAGGGGCAAAAATTGAATTAGTAAAAAATTTTGAATTTTTTTTTCACTAAGTTCTTAAATTTAAATTTTACATTATAGTTTTACAATTTTTTTTAGCACAAGCATGGTTTTTTTTTGAAAAAAATGAGGTGGGGTTTTTAACCACTGGTTGCAAAAAAATATTTATTTTCAATCATAGTTCTTGAAAGAAAATTACAGTAGTGAATAACAGTTTTTATAAATTTTTTTGCTTTGTTTTTTTAGAAGAAAATATGAAAACAGTAGAAATAAAAAATAATATTGAAAAAATGTTATTTAGTACATCACCCAAAGAACGGGAATATGATATGAAAAAAGAAGGATGGCTGAGGAAAACAAGTATCACAGGCAAAAATCAAAAACACAGTCTTTTGATGAACTAAATAGTTGCATTCCCCCCCATCCCCTCGAAAAAAAATTAAACAATTGAAAAAACGTAATCAGTCAGCTACGTGCTGTCGCAAAAATTAAACATCGATCAATTATTTAAATAAAATACTAAATCGGTTTTATCAGAATCCTTCCGTCAAAACCGCGTGGTTTTACTGTGTACTGTCCCAAAATTATTCTTCGTTGGGGTAAAATCAAAGTCAAAATCAAAATAAAATTTTTAAAATTTTTAAATTTGCCCCAGGAAAATCTTTCCAATAATCAAAAGAAAATGTTATTTTTTTCTTTTAAAATGTCAAAAATTTTGATCTGATAGAAATTTTTCAGCTTGCGTTTTTTAAAAAAGTAAAATCACAATACAAAAAACAGCTAAAAAAAAATAAGGTAGGGAAAGATGATAAGAATGTGTATGTAGTAAATAAAAAATTACTGGCCGGGTTTACAATGGAAAACCGCCCGTCTTCTCTTTAAAAACATCTAGTTTCTGTTTTTTTAGTTTTAAAAATTTTAAAAATTTTTTGTAAGGCTCCCCTCCAAAATTTACCAAAAGTGAATTATTTAAAAAAAAAAATTAATTTAAATTTACAACAAAAAAGTGTCAAAAAAAAAATATGGTAATAAACAAGGTTGGGAAAAACAGGTAACGCAAATCAAGTTTTGTAACTGTTCAAATACTCAAATAAATTTTAAAATTGTTCGGGTTCAAAATTTCCCGAAGGTTTGGTTCAATTCAAAAAAACGCCAATATTTTTTATATCGAGTTGCTCGGGCAAATTTTTATTTATTTTATTTTTAAAACCTATCCAAACCAAGTTTGAATTTTTAAAAAAAAGCTCAAGTTCAAAAACGTTCATTCAAAATTTTTTCAAGTTTAAACATTTAGGGTTCCCCTTGTTTTTAAAATTTCAGATTTTTTTTCAAAAGCACAATAGTTCACATCCCATTCAGTTTAAGGGCACGATCCATTTCCCGTTCAACGTATGAATTCACGTTTAAATTTTAAAATTTTAAAATTTAAAGTGGGTTATGTTGCAACAAAAAAATTTCAAAAAGTTTTAAGCAAAAATTCAAGAAGTTTTTTAAGAAAATAGTTCAGTGTCTCCATGTTGCCAAATCATGTTTTTTTTCAAAAAAAATAAAATTAATTTCAATTAAAGCTCAAATTTTTAGTTCAAGAAATTTTTTAAATTAACAACATCTCAAAAGTTTAATTTTTTTAAAATTTCAGTTCAAAAAAAATTTATATTCAGAGTTTTCCCGTTTACTTTCAAAGTTTCAACATAAATTAAAAACTCATTTTTTACGAGTTCAAGGGATGTATAAGGTTTATTTTAATATAAAAAGTAAGTTTATTTTTAAAGTTTGAAAAAAAAACCCAAATTTAAACTTATTTTAACTTCAAAAAAATTTAAAGTTTGAAAAGTGTGGGTTTTGTTTTGTTGGGGGGGGACAAAACATGTGTGTGTGTGTGACAAACAAGTTGAGTGTGACCCCTAAGTTGGTGTGATGCCTAAGAAGTTTTCCCCTTTAAGTTGTGATTTTAAAAGTTCCCCTTTTAATTGGTATTAAAAATTTGAGAGTGAATGTATCTTGCCACAGGGGTCTAGATGAGATTTGTTTTATCAAAGTCATAGTTTTTTTTTGCTTTACGAAGTCACCTATTTTTTGGCGAGCGAAGCGAGCGTCTCCATTGACTCTTATGGGTCGAAAGTCTGTTTTTTTTTTTTTTTTTTTTTTTCTGCTTTGATACAGGTCGCACCGTTTTTTTGATCGACCTGAAATTTTTCACACATGTACATACCACCCAGGCGGGTTGCTGTATAGTATGGTGGCAAAAAACGTTCAAAAAGTTAAAAAGTTCTTAAAGTTAATCGAAAGTTTTTTTTTCAAAAATAAAAGGGGGACAAAATCGGGGTGGCCAAATCTTTAGAATGTCCGTCCGATCACGAAATTTTTTATTTTTATTTGATAATAAGTGTGTAGTGGAAATTACATTATAACAAAGGCACCGTTTCCATGGGAACGGAAAGTCGCACAGCTTTTTGGCTCTGATAGCGGTCAAACGGAGGCTCGGGTCGATTTGAAAATTTTTACCATCCGCAAATTTTGTTCCCGATTAAACCCTTAGTTTTTTTGGCAAAATCGTTCAAAAAGTTATAAAATTACATTAATTTAAACTAAAGTTTTTTTTTTTTAAACTAAGCGGCGACAAAATCGAGGTGCCAAAAATTTAGAAGTCCGTCCCGGGCACGAATTGTTAAAATTTTTTTTGATCCGATAAGTAGTGTAGATAGCAATTTCATTTTAACAAAAGTAACGTTACCAGGCAACGAAAAGTCGCAAGAAATTTTGGTCACTATGTACTGCCCCCTAGAAGTGTTTTAGTTTTCCCAAGAAATGTGTCAAGGCCTCTAGATGGCGGTGGTTTTTTTCCATTCTCTCCTAATTTTACAAATTTTTGCTAAAACGGTCAAGACCTAAAAAACTTATTGTATGTACATTATGGGAAAGTCGTATCGGTCGTGTTTCACGTACCGGTGTCCTCAAAAAACGCGTCCAACGAGCGTTTCCAGTATATTTATCTGTGGAGGCATGCATCCATTTTTTAGTTATTTTTTAAGTCAGGGCAAAATTTTATTTTAAAAGCTAGTTTAAAACTATCCCATCTCATTTCTCACTTTTTATTTTATAAACTGGTAGGTTTTAAATCCCCCCAACCCCTTTTTCCTTTCTGTTCTTATTCTTCTGGTTTAACATTATTCTGTTTCTATTTTTTATCTCTTTTAAGTTTAAGTTAAAGTTAAAAAATTTATTCTATTTTTAGTCCAAGATTTAAAATAAATTCAAATTTTATTATTTAAAATTCACTATTTATATTTTAAGAAAGCAGTCAAGTTTAGTTATAATTATTAATGATTAGGTTTGAGTTAATAGTTGAATTTAAATTTGATTTCTTCCAAGCAAGATTTAGTTTATGGGATTCTTTGATGATATGGCCTTAAATTTACTACATTGTGTTTTCCCCCTATCCATGTTTGAAACGGGGTCAATTAACTGGTATGCGTTGATTCCAGGTATTGGGCTACTCGATGGCCTCCTTCGAATAAATTAAAGAATTTTGAGAAAACTTTTCTTTCAGCATTTAGATGGTATAGGGACTTTTAACAACACTAGGTCTCCAATTGCAAATGTGGTTACTTTTGGGTGTGCATCTTGGTGACGTTTCTTTCGCTTTCTACCTTTTTTTTCCCAAGTTTTCTCGAGCAAGTTGTATTTATAGTTATGCAGTGTGTCTGGTATTCCACTATCAGGAGTTTCAAAACAGTTTATTAATTTTACGATCAGGTTTTCTCATTATAATGTTGTTCCCAAGGAGTGAAAGCCCGTGCTCTCATGATAAGTTTACATTTAACCAGGTTTCTATGTTTGGAACTAATCCTACCCAAGCAGTGTGTTTCTCTAAACAATATGCTCGACAGAATCGTCCTATCTCACGCATTACTCGTTCTGACGGGTTAGATTGTGGATGCCTTATTGATGAATATGATAAATGTATCCCATAATTCTCTAGAGCACTAGTCCAACGTTTAGATGTATACTGGTTGCCGTGATCACTCAATATACGATTCGGTGTTTGAATATTTTTAAAACATAGTGTGCTAGCTTCCTACAACATGCTTCTGCCGTAGCCTGTGCTAGTGGGTATAAACTTACTAGTTTTGAAAACACATCTAAAAACACTAGAATGTATTGAGCACCTTGCTGCGAACGAGGGATAGGGCCAAACAGATCGGTCGCGACGAGCTGTCCTATGCCTTGTGGGATTGTCGGAGTAAAAACACCATGACAAGCAAGCGGAGGGTGTTTTGTGCGTTGGCACCGATCGCAAGTTGCTAAGATTTTTCTAACCGTTCTCGCCAGATTCTTCCAATAAAACATTTCTTTTATCAATGTAATGCATTTAACCGAACCAAAATGTCCTATCTCTTCGTGCACATTCCATATAATATCGGAAACTAAACTCGCTGGTATGCATAAATTCCAAGATCCGTCAACTTTGTGAAACAGTTTATATTTATGAATTTTTAAAATTATCCGCGTATTTGGAAATTCCTGTTCCCTGTAGGTTATCTATGATTACTCCAAATTTTTGATCTCTCACTTGTAGTTCATGAATGATTTTAAACTTTTTACGTAGTTCATTATCAAAACTCTGGGTTCATTTTGCTATCGTGATTTCAATATCTGACTGCTGTGGTAATACAACTTCACCCGTTTCATCTTGCGGATATCTGCTCAAAGTGTCAGCGACAGTATTATCTCTACCATGGGCGTGTTGGGAATTTTAAATGGAAATTCTTGTAATAACAAAATCCCCAAAGAGTTAAAAGTCCCGACAGTAGTCTGCATTGTTTTAGAAAAGTTAACTTTTATTTTCAGTGATTATGGTTAAATCTGAGCCTAGCACAAAAGTCCGGAACTTCATCAACGACCACCATTATACAGAGTAGTTCTTTCTCAACCGTCATATACCACAACTTAGCACCTTTCAATGTTTTTGAAGCAAAAGATATTACTTGAATATCACCGTTATCATCTAGCTGGTAGAGTTGACTTCCCATTCCATTGTCACTGGAGTCACATTACAAAAATAAAGGTTTACTTAAATCCGGGTAGTTTAAGACGACCGATTCTATGAACAACGTTTTAACCCTCTGAAACGCCATGTCTAGTTCTTCCGTCCATTTCCATGCAACATTTTTCTTAAAGGCATTATATAATGGGGCCGTGGCTTCCGCGTAGGATTTGGTAAAGCGTCGATAGAAATTAATTAACCCAAGAAAGGATTTAAGCTGTTTCACATTTTTAGGCCTAGGCCATTTCTGTATGACCTCTAACTTTTTCGCATCAGTTGCTACTCCCTCTGGAGTCAGGACATGTCCTAAGAACGGAACATTTTTCTGACAGAACTTAGATTTATATAGGTTTACAGTAAGATTAGCTTTATCAAACTTGTCAAATATGCGATCCATATGTTCAATGTGTTCATCGTATGTTTTTGATGTGACCAGCATGTCGTCGATATAGGTAGTCACAAAGTCAATAAGTTCGTTACCGAGTATTTCATCAAGACAACCGGGGGGGCGGGAATGCTTGCCACAGAGACATTCAAACCAAATGGAATTACTTTGAATTGGTACACTCGTGAAATATATATTGGAAAGCAACGTACTTACGACTTTCCGCGCACAATGGCAATTGCCAAAACGAACAAGTAAAATCAAACGAACTCATAAATTCCATCCCGATGAATTTCTGTAAGATCTCTTCTGGTACATTTGGGGATTCTCTATCTGGTACGATGTACTTATTAATCTGTCTAGCATCGAGGCAAATTCTAACAGTTCCATCTTTCTTAGGTATTATTACTAAAGGGGCTAATATACGGAGGGCGCTGATCGTTCTTATAACACCCCATTCAAGCATTGTTTGTAACTGTTTTTCAACCGCTGCACGGTACGCAAAAGGTACGGGATAAATTTTTACCATAAAATTGTAGGCCATATCCCCTTTAAAAATTATTTTTTTACTCGCTGTTACTCGACCCGGTTTTTGATGAAAAAATATGACGATAAATTCATTAATAACGATATCACTTCCCTTTCTGTTCTTCATCTAACAGTCCTGTTCATCAACAATTTAAAAATTTCCTCTTCACTTGCTATTCCTCTTTATGTCTATTTTTTTTAACATTGTTTAACGCACACAAATTCAGAAAATCTTCATCTAACTCTGCAAACTCAAAAACCTTCTCCCACTATCTGTATCCGACACATTTCTAGATTTTGTAACTCTTTATCAAAATATTTACCATCACACATTGGTAAAGTTATTATCGAATCTTTTGTGGTTCATCTCTATAGTTTTATTTACAAATTCAAACGTACTTTATGCTGGTGTAACCAATCAACTCCTAGTATAACTTCTCTTTTTTAAATTATTTATTATCAAACACGTAACATCATATTTATCTCACCGCAAGTTATTGTTAGCAAGGCTTGTTTAGTAAATTTAATACTCTTTTACCCAAGGCCCCCAAAATGCTTACACTTACCACAGGTAGTACCATGATTTTATGTTTTTGTATTAAAGTCTCAAACAGTTCTTCAGAGATCCAGGTTACTTCACTACCAGAATCTATTAACGCTCGACAAGACAAATCATGAATTTCAATTTTAAATTCTGGACATTTGTATTTGTGTATTGTATTTGTGTTGGTTTATACAAAATTCAACAATCTGTTATTTAGCTGGTTTTGGTATTTAGTTTTTGTTGGGCCCAAAGCACGGTCGCACCTGTGCTTGCTTGCGATTGTCTTATTCTCAAACGACCTCCACGAAAAACGTTTTCATGTAGCGTTATCTGTATAGTTTCTAAAACAACACTGCCTATAATAGTCTTCCGATAGGAAAATTATTCGAAAAAACGGGGTGGAAAAGGTTCCGCACCCCTTCATTCCCAACCCACAGCTATCTTTTTAAGCTTGATTAACTCAACATTTCTTTCCCCTTCATAGCGTCGCGACGCTAGAACACGCCGACGCTAAATTTTTTTTCGTCCGCACAGTGAAAATTAATAAAAATTTTCTTTTTAAAAATGCACTTACAGACTCATTTTTTAGCCATGTTTTCACCATTAATCCGTTTAATAAAGTGTACTTGTTATACCCCCAAATACATAAATACAGTCTTTTCATGTAAAATAGACCTCAAATTCTTTTTTTTTTAAAATCCCACTGCTTTCGTTTGATGGCAAAAGGTGAGTTTTTTCAAAAATGATTATTCAAATGCTCAATATAATAGTTAATGAGTGGGAACAAAATGGGGTATCTTTAATTTGGCCATAAATTTAAAAGATACACTGTAAAAAATAAATACCTAAAGCTGCGCGGGCATCCGAGTCTGGAAAAAAGTACTATATCACTGTAATTCCTTCTAAATTAAAATAATTCATTATTTTTCACTCTTTAACGCAAATAAAGCAAAACAGATTAGGATAAAAGTAATTCAAACAAAAAGTACAGTCGTTTCCAAAAATGGGTCCCCCTAATATTTTTGGAATGAGGTTTTTCAAAAACAATTGTCCAGGGGTTTTTTTATAGTTGTATTTAAAATTTTTAATTACCCTAACGGGTAAAACAAACATGATAACATTTTTGGCGATTTTTGGGGTATCAAAAAGTTGAATTCCTGAAAAAAAATTGTCAAAAAAAGGTGACACTCAATATTTTATTTTACACTTTCCCCCCTTTAATCCGAATTTCTTACTTTAAGCATAGCGTTTTTAAACGTTTAAAATATTATCTGAGAGTATCTTACACAAGCAAAAAGCATTGTTACGGAAATATTAAGAATATGTAGGTATAGACGTTTTTTCCAAAATTGGTCAATAATGTATATAGTAGATAAAATTAAATTTTATATATATACAATTGTAATACATTTGTACATTTGTCATTACAACAATTTACAACCATGTACATGTAACATTGTTTAATCTATTATATACCATTACATTAAGACACAATATAATAGTAGGACTAAAGGCAATAAACTATCAAAACAAAAAAAAACTCCAACAGTAAATGCACATTGCTGCTGCGCTTTCAGATTCGAGTGCATAATGCCAATCATACCGTTATTTTATCGTTTTTATGAATATTTAGTAATTATTGTTGTCTACAAAAAGAAATGACTCAAACGTAATTATTTATAAGATAATAATACATAAAGAAGTCCAGTCTGTTTCACATATGTGTTGTCAGAGAACTCATTTTTGCTTCAAACTTGTTTATATAATGTCCATCCTCTAGTCAAAATCCCCTGCAGTACGCCTAATAGCATAGACATGCTGTAAGAAAAGGAATAGGCATATTTCGTACGTGCAAATGTATAACTAAAATTAAAAAATATATTTCCAATCACGTCTGAGTCGATGTTTTCTTCTTCGTTCCTCATCCCCTCTTGTAACTGACATAATTTGTACAAGTTCTGTATTTTTGGCACATGTCGGGACGACGAAGATCATTACGCAATCAATAACATGACTATGGAAGACTTGGCGTGACAAGTGCTGCTAAGATTACAGCACATCAGTTGGAGCTGTTCAATGCTCAAACCATATCTCAAGAACTGGCGTAGCTTCTGAAATCGTTGATATCTTCCATCCAGTCACTCTGAGAAGGTACTTTTTGAAAAGATTCCATGGCTCATTTCCGATATCAGACTGAGTGTTGCACGGTTGATTGTAGATATGAAGTGCGTCCTTACAAGGAGCGAGAAAAGTATTCTATGTGCCCCTTTATGTACAACGAACAACGAACAACGAATAGCGCAAATCGTTTTATTTGTTATGCTATCTCATCACATAATATTACCACAAACTCTTCTGACAACCATCCATTTGTTTATATTCTACAATTTCTTCGAAAATTGTGGAACTGAAATGTTATCGGTACACTAGACTGTATTGACGAACGTACCAGATCCTTTATCGAAGCAAGAAGAAGCTTATACTAGAATTATACTTCATGCTATCACGGCGACAAGGAGCGGGATATGAAGACTTTGTTATTATTTGTGGACGACACGGATGTCGCCATATTATCCTCTCCATTTGCCATCACTCAACCAAAAGTAACTACCTGACTGTTCCTGATGTCCAATGGAGCACTTGTGCAGAACCTATAACACTGGCCATGTTAGTTTTTGTGACATCAGCTAGGCTCTTCGAGGCACGAGATTTCTTCATGGATTTTAAGTGTTTTAGGCAAAATTTTGTTAGTGTCAACGCCGTTTCTTCTTGATGATGTAATTATGAACGACGATAAAAATAATTAATAAATTAACATAAATAAAATATAATGTCCAATTAAAATAAACATTGTTTGTAATTTTGTCTGCAATTAGAAACTAACCTTGTAGCCTATTTTTGTTCAAGAACTCTCTTATCTAACAAACGAGGCAATCTTCAAAGCGAAAATTTGAAGACGCATGAAAAAATCTTACATAGTACGCTATGGGGCATAAACAGCACACACTTTCTCGGATGCACGCATAATCTTGATTGTTATACATGTTAGCGCTTTTGAAAGGAAAAGGAAAGATAGCTTGCGCAAAAATAATACTCGGCAACTTTTGATGTGGATCCCGAAACAATGGATGGTGTAGAAGAGTTTGTGTATAACAAAATGAGTTCGTCTCAAACGAATACTGTGAACAAACTGTAGTCTTTATTTATTAATTATCTTAAAAAATTACGTTTTCGTATTTATTATTGTGAAACATACTCACTAATAAGATTAATTAATATCGAGACCTTTTCCAACTAGTCGGGTAGGGGGTGGGACGTTCCCCACCACATTCTTGGCTCCCCGGGGCTTATCCTATGGGCTTAGCCATGTGGTGTCCTGACAGCTTCTTCCACTAACTATTCTTCCTCTGCATCATCTTTCTCCTCGTCACTGTCTTCTTTCCTCAGGGACCTCCACCAGTTTTTTGCCTATTTTTTCGTTCTTCCCGTTCATTTTTCCTGTTAATCCTTCCCAAGCTGCATTTCTTTCTCTTTTGAAATCCATTGCTTTACATGTCTTTTCCCATCTCAGTCTGGGCCTCCCTCTTTTCTCTGTTAGTTTTCCTGCGTCTTGTTCATAATTGGCATCTTCGAATCCTGTTGTTTTGCATGCTCTTCAGTGTGTCCAAACCACCTCACCTTTCTTTCCCATCTTAAAGTTTAACTCCTCTACTCTTAGTTCTTTCCTGAATCTCGGCTCCTCATCTTATCATCTCGATTACTCCCTTACACTCCTTAAAAATGGCAATTCCGCAGATTCAATTTGCTTTTATTCTTAACCCCCAACTGGCCATGTCACTGCACCATATGTGAGTACCGGTACAAAATATGCTTTGTATATTAAAAGTTTAAAAAATATTTTTAATATCCGGTAAGTAACGCTACGATTTATCATTATGCATTCGAGCCTTGAAGCTGCATGCAGCAATCTGCATTTACTGTTTGGAGGGTTTCTAATTTCTATTTTTTTATTTGACAGTTATATTGCCTTTATGTCTACTATTGATGTAATGACATTAATAGCTAAACAATGTACATGTACATGGTGTAATTGTCGTAATGACAAATGTACAATGAATACAATACGTATATAAATATTTATTTACTTGTTATACATTTAGGGACCCACTTTCTGGAACAGTCTATAACTACATATTTTTTATATTTCCCTGTAACAATGCTTTTGCTTGTGTAAGATACATCAAAATAAATGTTTTAAACGCTTAAAAAGGGAGCAGGAACGGCCTATGTTCCCCATGTTAAATTTGCAGATTTCCGGTACCATTTAATCGAACACTATTTAACTTAGAGACACAAATTTTGATTTTTTGGGTAGCTTAAGCCAATAGTAAGAAACAGTAGGAAGTTTTTTTTTTTTTTTAATTTGTATATTCTAGACATTAATATATATATATATTGTCAAAAAAAATTGGGCAATTTTTAGACCTAATCATGCGCTATAATTTTATCCCGAAATTTTTTTCAAAATTTCCTTCCTACTATTTGTCAAAAATATCTCAATAAAGAAGTCCTCAAAATTTCAAGGCTCTAGCTTCAAAACTGCCTAACTTATATGTACCGTAGTTTAAGAAAGTATAGTTTTTGAGTAAACGGGTGTTAAAGTTAATATTTTAGGTGTACTTCATGTGCACTAATGACATTTCCGGTACCATTTTTAGGGAGGGTATTCAACTTAGAGATATGATTTTTTTTTAAATTCAGCAGTTTAGAGTTTTTGCTAAAATTTTAAAATTCATTTAAAAGAATTTACTCGTACTTTTTATATACATTAATTTTTAAGTCGTTAATATACAATGGTTGTCATAGCAACATAAATTAATTAAATTTTTGCAAAAAAAAACAAAAAAACAAAAAAAATTATTACATTTTTTAAATTTAATGGTGATTAACAATATAACATATTCAACTCAAAAAATCAACTTTGACGATAAGTTTCACTCCTGCTCCCCCGCTATGCTTTAACTAAGTAATTTGACATTGAAGTGGGGAAGTGTGAAAGAAATATTGAGTGTCACACGCTGTGACATATATTTTTTCAGGATTCAACTATTTGTACAGCATACACGCAAAGAATGGGTATCAGGTTATGTTTTATCCCAGCTAGGAGATAATTATATCTAACATACAACTATAATCATATCCACTGGACAATTGTCTTTGCAAACCGTCAATTTCTTAACAATATGTAATGGGGACCCACTTTTGGGAAACTGACTGTACTTTTTGTTTGAATTACATTATTCTAATCAGGATTGCTTTAATTATCGGTCAAGAGTGAAAAATAATGAATTAACTTTAATTAGAAGGAAATTTACAGTGATATAGTACGTTTTTCCCGACTCGAGTGCCGCGCGCAGCTTTAGGTATTTTATTATATACAGTGTATCTGTAATATTTATGGCCAAATTCAAGATAGCCATTTTGTTGCTTACATCATTAACTATTATATTGAGCATTTGAATAATCATTTTTGAAAAAAACTCTACCTTTGCCATCAAACGAAAGCAGTGCGTATTCTAAAAAAACGTATCTTGAGGTCTATTTGATCATGAAATAGACTGTATTTATGTATTTGGACGTTTAATAAGTACACTTTATTAAAACGTGATTAATGGTGAAAACATGGACATAAAGAGGATGTCTGTAAGTGCATTTATAACAAAGAAATTTCATATTTAAGTTGTCACTGTGCGGACGAAAAAATTGAGCGTAGGTCGTGTTCATAGCGTCGCGACGCTATGGAAGGCGAACGAAATGTTGAGGTTAAGCAAGCTTAAAAGGATAGCTGTGGGTGTTGGGAATCGAATGGTATATGTGAACCTTTGCCACTCCGATTGAGACAATTCTCGAGAATTTGGGGGTCTATCGGAAACGACTATAAACGTTTTCATCCAGTGTAGTTCCTAATATTATCAAGTTCGTAAGTTTTTAATATTAGCGATATTAATTTACATTTTCCAATACATATTCATGTTTGTCATTACCTGTTCTGCAGTTCGTGAGCATGCCCTCACGATTGCCGGGACGAGTCCACCTGTTATCACCGAGTTGCAGCTTTGCGAGAGGACATTTATTAGTCCCCGGCTTTCGATGACATGTAGACAGGTGAAGAAGAGTCCGTCTGTGACTGCAACGAAGGATGACGTCAATAATATCAATAACGATGGCGAGAAACTTTGTTGTCACTTCTTGGGCTAGATCACATAAACTGTTGTGAGCGTCGCATAGTTTCTTCAAAGATGTTTGTGTATATTTTGGTGGCATAGTTGTTATAACAGTTACTCGTTCTGTCGCTTTAAGTCTTAAGGTATGCATTAAAGTATTCGTTTACTATATCTGAAATCTGTATTTTATTGAAAAAACAATGTTAATAAATTGAAGAACACAATATGTTATTACTGCTTTGGGCTCAATATGCTGCCACGTACAAGTATATTGTTAACTTATTTTTGAACATTGTTAATATCATAAATACCGTTTATATTAGCCGTATGTATAACAATAAAAATAAATACTGTATAACTGCATATTTTGTAGAGGTGTGATATAGAACTCTAATTTTACTAGTTTGTAGAGATTTTTCTTCATATTTGTTTTCTCATATCGATGATGAATGACTGAAATCCAGAGAATTGATCAATGCCCAGCTTACCTGTAAACACACATATTATTAATAAACTCAGTTAAGAACTATTGTATGTCCAAGCCTTACGTACCAGTCACTTGGTCGTTCTCTGTTGGTGTATCACAGTCTGTATCAAGCTTGCGGATAGTCCAGATTTCAACTCGATCCAACCCTCCGTTCGAACGTTATGGCGAGATATAATAATAAAAAAAAACAGTGACATTTTTTCCGGCAGAGTCAAATGGAAACGCTCGCTTCGCTCGCATCATAATATGGCTTTGTACTTTAATACGCCAATAGGATGGTCGTAATTTGTTAATAAGCAAGGGAATAGATGCTGTACAAACTGCTATTTAAACCTCGTCGCAGCTTGGAACTTACACTACGGATATAATCCCCAATCTATGAACGCTTTTTCAGGCGCGTTGTTTCATAAGCGTAAATGGTGCGTCATGTGTTATGCAGATTTTCTGTTGTTCTGTGAAAAAATCATTTCAATCTGGTAAAGCATGTAGGTGTTATATGTAGAAGAAACATTTTTTAAGCGAAAAAAGCGTAAAATTGCGATTTTCATAAGAAATAATTTTTCAATTGCGCTCAAATATCACACGAATATATAAATTCATAAAATTAGGGTTCTGTTTAAAAATCATTACTATCGAATAAAACATGTAGGTGTTATAAGTCGAAGAAATTTTTTTAAACTAAAAAAAAGAGTAAATTGCGATTTTCATGAGAAATAATTTTTCTGTTGCGCTCAAATTTCACAT
The DNA here is from genome assembly GCA_024449915.1 of Sweltsa coloradensis. Taxonomy (NCBI): domain Eukaryota; kingdom Metazoa; phylum Arthropoda; class Insecta; order Plecoptera; family Chloroperlidae; genus Sweltsa; species Sweltsa coloradensis. The sequence continues at coordinate 31,308 of JAMZAV010008340.1, forward strand.
GAATATAATTATTCATCAAATTAAGGTTCTGTTAAAAGATAATTACAGTCGAATCAAGCATGTAGGTGGAATAAGTCGAAGAAATGTTTAAAGATTTTGTTTTAAATCGAAAAAAAATGGTATAATTGCGATTTTCATAAGAAATAATTTTTAGATTGCGCTAAAAAACGTGGCAGTTCTAAGTTCAGAGATTTCGAAGTCCTCCAGAAAATTTCATCGCAATTGGAGTATCGGTTTAGCCGTAATCGTGTTAAAAAACAGCCAAAAATACAAACAAAAAAAACATTCCGGATTTTTTTCTACAGTGTAGTGAAATGGAATCTTCGCTTCTCTCGCTACGCTCATCCAATAAGAAAGCAATTTAACATCAAGTTGAGTTCAAAATTAAGTAATATTCGTACTAGGAGCTTCGCCAAACGCTTTTTCAGGCGCGTTGTTGATTTTACTATGAAAACGCTTGTCCCACCGCGTTGATAGATGAGCTTTTCTGTAAGTTTTTAGTTTGCGTAGGACACTTACGTAAGTACGATATTCATGAGAAATATTTCTTTGATTGTACCCAAAAACGTGGCAGGTCTAAGTTTAGAGATTTCGAAGGTTCCCTTCCAATTTTCATCAAGATCGCATGTGCCGTTTGCCCGGAAGCGTGCGAACAAACAGAAAAAAAACGAAAAAAAACATTGGAGCTAAATTTTTTGAGGGGTCAGTCAAATTGAAGTCCTCGCTTCGCTCATCCATTTAATGTATTTTGTGACAGCTCTCTGAACAAAGTATCTATTAGACCTTGGACAAAGAGTTTAGATTTCTAGAAGACTCTGTACCACCGCTAGGTATATTTACCTTAAATGTGTTATTATTGTTTTATTTTTGTTTGTTTTCGATCTTTTGACATTGACAGAAATACGTGAATAATACTTGTTTGTTACTTATTAAGTGTTTTTAAATCAATCGCATTAGATAACATTTTGCTTTTACACTACAAGGTATGAACAGTGTTGCAACGTGAACAGAACTGAGAAGATTCCACCTACAGATGAATGAACACGTCATCGCCGGACACAGAAAGACAAACATAACCTATCACTACTACTCAATACCGTTACGGCGACGATCGTTCATTGCGAAAGGGCGAGCATATAATAAAGGTCTTATCGAACTATATTTTAAAATCGCAAATTAATAAATTCAATAATGTGTGCCAACGAAGATTAAGTCAATAATGAAGTGAGCACCACGATCCATACGATTTAATTTATTTCCATGGAAACATGACGTACATTTCACTTCGAACCAAATCTAGCTGTGTGGCACATGCATTTCAAATTGCTGACAATTAATAAAAATATTTACACAATATAAGTCTCAGCTCCATCATATACTTGACCATGCACTTATGGCCATAATCTACTACATATTTGCCACCAACTCATTCACCAAATCTCCAAAAAGGTAAGAATTCAATCCAAATTGTTTATTGCATTTGAGTCACCTTTACAGGTGGGCCTAAAAAAAAATAATATGACAGATTAACATAGGCCTTAAAGGACTAGGCCTAGCTTAACTTTAGACACAGTTAACTGCGGGAGTTCTTGCATTCCAACTGTCATGGTATAAATGTCAGTTATATAGGCCTAGGTTATTGATTGCTTGGATATTCCGTTGGTATCTATTGCCACACGTACTACGAACCAAAACACCTAATAAATATAGAATTGAAATGTGTATATTGCCGTCCAAGTATCTTATTAACAATACCTAGAGTTAACTAGGGCGCTAAGCGCTTAACTCTGATTCGGGACGTCCCGGGCTCAAATCTCGTCGAGGCCGGAACTCCTGACTGAAGGTTTTCCCCCAAAGTCTCCCTCAGTCGTTAATGCAAATGCAAGAAAGGGTTTGATCCTCTTATAAACAGACCTCGGACATTGCTTTCCATACTACGCTAAAGGCTAAGAGGGCACTGTGCTCTACGTTGGCCATCTTCCTTGTCGAGAAAAATACAAAAAATACAATCAGTATCATCATACACCGCCGTTTCCCTCTTTACCCCGTCTGGGCCCGGAGAAGAATTGGACCAGAGCATGGCTCTGCTAATCGTACAAGGCGATTCAAGAGGAAAAGTCCACCTCGCAAACATCAGCTAGCAAGAGGGGATTTTCTCCCCGAAACTAGAGGTGAGCTCTGGCAATCGTCGTCAGGGACACCTCCCCTTTCCCTTAGGGCCTAACGACCTCCTCGACGACGATGACAATGACAAAACGAACGATGACAAAGACGATGAGGCCCGCGACGTGAGAAACCCCTTTTCCTCCCCCTACCCGTGGCTGGTTCTGACCAGCATTGGCACCACCTTCCCATATCCCCTTGGCTAGAGTGGTGCATTATGACCTAACGGTTTGACGCGCCCTTATTGAAAAAAAATAACACCATTGACGACCTACCCGACGACGATAACAATGACATTACGAAAGATGGCAAAGACGATGACGATCGCGACATAAGAACCCCGAGGTAGGAATACAAGGAATATTTGAGGTGTAATTCCTTTATTTTTATCCCAGAGACGTGTGTACCGCAGGAAGAAAGGAAGGAACAACAATGACGGGGACGCCAACCTAGCCCCGTGAGGAGGGTCATTGTCGCCACTTCCGTGACCACTGAGAACGAAGGTCTGTTTGTCATTGAATGTGTGTTCTTTAAAGGTTAGATGAAAATATTAGCTCCCATGCCTCTCGCGAAAGTGTGACCATCATAGATATTGAACCCCTATTGTAGGCTAGATTAGCAGTCGGTGGTCCACTTCCGTGACAATTAGAAGCCACCTTGAAATTCCAGTTTACATGTTAATCAAATGGGAGCGATTTGTAGCCCAAATAGTTCTCAAGATTGCCGCCAGGTTGACTAGCCTTTAACACCAAATGATTACTAAATTCTACCAGCGGTTTAGCCGAGCTCGTTTAACCGGTTCCCACTCAAACACCGAAGTTAAGCTGAATCGGGCGTGGTCATGGGTAGAGACCGCTGAAACTCACGTATACGCTTGTTAGAGCAGATGGAGGGTTCGAAAGCTAGTGTAACGGCTTCGTTCTCCTTGACGTCTGCTCGGCAGTCCGGGTTAGTGGAGGAACCTATATGACTGTCAAAGTTTACACCGTCCTGTCGGATGGGACGTTAAACCGTGGTCCCCTTGGTACTTTTCGAAAGATAGGCTACGTGCCGGTACACGGGTTTCCCCTCCTCCCTTCTGTTCATACTTCATCCTCATACATCACCACTCATCGTCCTCGATTAGCCAAAGTGCATAAATAAGAGACGTTAAGCAATATTCAATCAATCAATTACTAAATTCCCTTATGCATAACTTCGTATGTTTCTGTTCGTTCAATACCATGCTGCACAAGCTTAAACCATATCAAACAATCCGTAAAATACTTTATTGCATTAAAAAAGCATCAATTAAAACGCCAAATCGCCATCTTGAAATTGGCCGATTGACTCTTCAATTTGCTACGCTCGCGCCTGTGCGGAGGTATAGGAGACTGCTTATCTAGCCTACAATAGGGGTTCAATATCTATGGTGACCATACTGCTCCAGAGCCCTAAATTCAAAATGGCTGTCAGCAGCTTGTAAGAAATTATCTTTGCACTGGTTAGGCCTACAATACAGTTAGGTGTATAATTTTTAAGGGTATTTTGGGTAAAGGATTTCATTTTTAAAGTCTTTTGGAGATTTGAACTTTAATGGAATCCCTAGACCCAAATATGTTTTCTAAAGATGCAGTAAAGACGTCTGAAAAGTAAGTAGAATGTAAGAGTGGCTTAATAAAAGAGCGGAATTTTTTTTGAAATTTTTTTGACTGGACATAACCTCAGAATCAAAATTTATTCAAATTACTGGAATCAGTTGCTCAAGTTCAAAATTGAATTTTTAGCAGCGGTTTTTTGTATATTATTTCTACACTCTTTATCTACAACCTAATATAAGTTTTATTGGTTTTATATGATTTCAGACGTTGCACGATTTTTTTCCGTTAAACGGTACAAAATTTGAAATTGTACCGGCAGGCGAAAAAAAATTGTGCAACGCAACAAACCATATAAATACGAAAATCCTTTTATTTACGTTGTAGATAAAGAAGTGTAAATAATATACAAAAAACCGCTGATAAAAATTCATTTTTGAACTTGAGCAACTGATTCCAGTATTTTGAATACAATTGTTGATTCTGAGGTTATGTCCCGTCAAAAAATTTCAAAAAATAATCCCCTCTTTTGGCCCTTCTTACATTCTACTTACATTTAAGACGTCTTTACTGCATTCTTTAGAAATCATTATTTGGTCTAGGGATTCCCAAAAACTCCAAAATGCACGTCGATTTACTGCTCAGAACAGAGTATGGAACATTTGTAATTCTGTGTCAGTACAAGTAGGTATGTACTAATGGGTAAAACTGTGTCTCGTCCTTTGGTTTACTGACCAACGTTTCGGCTCCAATTTAGGAGCCATCTTCAGGGTACTTCCTCTTTGGTCGTCGACCTTATACTGAAGCGTTGTTCACCTCTACAATAAGTGTCTGCTGCCGCGTCCTTGCCCTCGTGTCTTCCGGCGGAATTAGGTGCGGGGCGGCGAGGTCGTAATATGTGTGGCTCGTTGGTCTTGTGGTAAGCGTATCTGTTTCCAATGCAGAAGGTCCAGGGTTCGATTCCCGCCTAAGCCAGAAGTTTTTAACTTCTGATTTGGACTTAAGTCTATCAGATCTTGTCTTTTAGTAGGAGTTAGTAAACGGTGACTTTGGAGCCGTCCTAGCAACGAGAACATAATAAATTAAGAGTTGTTCTGAATCGAACTATCTTGATACTGGCGTTGATCCGCGGGTATTCGCACTGTCCATACCACTGATTGCTATATTTCCTATTAAAAATATCGATCTTTGGTTGGTTATCGCTCACTCGTCGATTGCGTCGGGGCATATAGGGTTGGCTTGGTCGCTTTGATTTACTGTCCCCCACTGAAAATCAGTTATATAACTGAGTGGGTAGACTCTAAATACAATTAATTAATTCATTCATTCATTTATTTATATAACTGTGTTGCATGGGGCAGTACCCACTCGTCTAACGCTAGCTTGGTCCCTAGCACCATCTAGTCTGGCTTCTTGTTACTCGCCTTGCGTCAGTGATTGTTTCGTGAACTGTCTGTGGTAGAATTAATGGTGTTGTTTGTAGTTGTCTTGTAGGAGCTTTATAACTAATCACGTCACTCTTATAACTATGCTATATGGATCGGTTTCCACGCAGTCGCTAGTCTTTAACTATCATCCCTGTTGTTAATACACATGTCCTCTTTCTCAATTTCTATAGCCTCTCTTATTAGCGAGGATACAAATTAATGAGGGACTGATGCTCTTATTATGGTATTCTCAAATCTAATACATACATGGTTTCTCTGATGGCATGTTGGGGCAGTCGTAGATCTAGGATCACCATGTTTGGTCGCCAACAGTGTGTTCCCGCACGCGGTGGGACACCTTTCTGGCCTGTTTTCTCCAACATATACACCTTCGCATGACCCACAGTGAACTTGTAATCTCCTCGGCCCTCCCAGGGGATGTATCTTTGTTGACCCTAACACAGCTCTTATATTCTTGGTGTGGTCTGTAGATTGACTACTTTATGTGTGAGAATTTAACCGATTCTGTCTGTTGTACCCTTCCACAAGGTAAATACGCTATTGACCAAGGTTTAGCCTCGTCTTCCGTTAATGTTCTAGTGGCTCCCATAATTATTCAGGATGAAATCAACTCATTCAGAATGAATTGAGTCTAATGGTAGCAGTTGTTGTGATAGGCTTACTAGGCCTAGGCCACTCGCATTGTATCCCCGGTTTGTTTTTTACAAATACACACACAATAAACACAATTACAATACAATTACAAAAAAAAACAGCCTGAAACATAACTCTATTTTACTATCCTCTAACTTGAAGTCTAACACACTTCATAAGTTACTGTATTTATTGATAATAAATATTCTCTAACATGATTGGTGATTGATAGCTTAAACTCTCATATTTATGCACTTTGGCTAATCGAGACGATGAGTGGTGATAGACGAGGGTTAAGTATGAACAGAAGGGAGGAGGGGAAACCCGGAACCGGCACGGATAACACAGTCCAAGATTGCGCGTGGGATAACACAGTCCAAGATGGCGCGTGGCCGCAGTACAGTGTTCGGACCGCTCCCGGGAGTTTTAATAATATTCGCGGTTATTCGCGCAGTAAGTTTTTCGAGTGAATCAGTTCTGGTGCGCGAAAGGTTGACGATAAAATAAGTTCGAACCTCTGCGAGAAAACTAACTGGTCGTCAACAATCGGACGGTTCGGTTACACATACTGCGGTGCGGGCATTTCGGCCAGGAAGGTCTTCTAGCGCTCGGCGACCGGGGCGGGTGGGCCAGGCGGGGTTGCGAGCCGACCATCGGGTTCAGCGTTGCCACCACTGTTGGCACTAGCCCTCAGCGGCGACGTGGAATTAAATCCAGGTCCCACATTGACCAGCCCAACCTGCTCATATGCGACGCTAGAGGACGAAAAAACCAATATTTGTGAAGCGTGACTCTTGTGGAAAGGTGGCCACCGAACTTGTGCGAACATATCGCTACAGCGCACAAGAAATGACGAATGGCGATGCCCGATGGGATTGTTGGAGCTGTCTCCATACCAACCTTCAGTGACTCTTTTTTCGACGCAGTTGGTAACACTTCTCTGAATACAACGGACGGCACGACAGTCTCAACCTAGGAACCGCGGGAAGCTGACCTGCCTGTCATTCAATGCACGCAGCATTGCAAACAGAAAGAAGCGACCCGCAATCCAGCTTGGCTTGAAGCTGTCAACCCGGCAATTATCTTACTCGTGCGAGACATGGCTACATTCCTCGATTGGCGACGCGGAGGTAATACCGGAGGCTACCTGGTCTCAGAAAAGACCGCCCAGCGAGGGAGGCAATTAGGAGAAGGGTGGAGGTGTCTTGCTCGCAGTCCGGCCAGAACTGGAGCTACCCGCTCACAAGCCTCGAGAACAATGCAGAGATACTGTGGGTTGACATCAAGTGCGGTGATCACAAATTACTATTGGGTTCGGCGTATCGAGCGCCCAATTCCAGTGACACTCCCGGCAATGACGGCTTATTGCGTCATTAGAAATGTGCAAAACATACACATAAATACAAAGCCATATACCTGTGTGGGGATTTCAATCTTGATGTGGACTGGGGACCAATGGACCATGCTGTGCCTGCAAACTCTTTGGCCGACAAGTTCCTACGGCGGTCATGTTGTAGCGAACCCCGTCCCTTGACCCCCTGGCACGTGTCTAGGCGAGATATTTTACTTGGAAAATAGCAACGAGGATCATCGGGCGGAAACCACTACAAGAATCTAATCCCCAAGTTCGGTTCGGTATGGTGTAGAGTGAAAGTATCGTGTATGTGTCGTGTGTGTGGAAGTATGACCCTGTGTTTTCGAGCAGTGGTACTCCTGCGGCGACCCGTAGGCCGGCTGTTGTACCACCACCCTTGTGTACCCCTGTCTCGGGTAATGATACTCCTGCGGCGACCCGTAGGCCGGCTGTTGTACCACTACCCTTGTGTACCCCTGTTTCGGATAATGATACTCCTGCGGCGACCCGTGGGCCGGCTGTTGTACCACCACCCTTGTGTGTAATGTGTGTGTGTGTATGTGTAAGGTGTGTGTGCGTGTGCTTGTGTGTGTATGTGAGAATTGTCTAGTGTGTGTATTTTTACCTTACCTTGAACAAGTGGACGAACTAGTAGAAAACCAGAAATACTTTTAAGAAAAATGATTTTACTTTTTCAATGCAAAGCAGCATGGATATTACAACATGATAACTGCTGCTACCCAAAGGTCTTGGGTTCGAAATGGAATCATAAATGAATTGAACATAAAAAGTAATTATTTCTATAAAGATACATATGTGGGACAAGGCCCAAAAGAAACCACACGAGGTAGAGCAAAATAAAATACAAGTCTTAGTTCTCCATAGGAACAGTGAAAAATTGGCAATAATAAAACAAACAGAATTAAAAATCAAATTTGGATTTGACCGTTTTTTCCGAGTTTTTGTTTCATGATTGTAAATTGGCTTTGATAAAAATATTCTAAGTACCCCGGATCGGAAAATAAAATTGACCGAAAGTAAGGACTTAGTCGATTTTTCAGAACAGCAATCCATAGCTAAATTCAGGCAGTAAACGAAATTATTCGGTCTTAAAACTCCACGCGAGAGGCAAAGTTCCCCTAATGTTGGCCTCTGATTTCTGGGGCATTCCCCGGGGACCAACAAGGGGTTAGGTGCAGGCCACGGCACCAAAAGGCCCGGAGCCCGCGGAGAAGCCCATTTTTACCCTAATCTGCGGGCTCGGAATTCCTTGAGAACAGGACAAAAAACCTTGCACTCGGACTTCTCCGCTGAACTGAACCCAGCCATCCTCGCCGACTAATATAGGGTCCTTTTGAGGGGGGGGGTAGTAAAGCCCATGCGCGCGCGTCGTCTGCTAGTTACAGATTCTTCCGCTGGGGCAGCGCAATCCCTTTGGGGTAGCTGTTCGTGACGGAGGGGGCAACTTGGGCGTGCCAAAAATCTCAAAAGGGTTATTGCAACCTTACATATGAAAAATAGCTGAATTTTTTTACAAAAAAAAACAATAAAATTTATCACAAGTGTTCGTAAGTTTTACATAGCGACATGATTATCTTTCACATCATCATAAGAAAAAAAAATATAAGTACCTGATAAAATTGGGGCTTTAGTGTGGTATCATTGAACATCTCCACTTGCTCCTGCACCATTTGCAGATTAAAACAAGGCTGACGTGGCCTACCCGTTTGCATATTGCTTTTTTGTAGGCCTATTACCTATTTCATCTGATCAGTGTTTACACGAAAAAACTGACATAATAACCAACAATAACTGCTTTTCCTCAGGGGAATAAAAAATAACAAAAATAATACAACAAAAAATGTGTTTTCGGAGGGGGCGCGAAACAGTTTGACATTCGAGGCGGTTGATATTGTCCGGAGTCCCCACCGCCGTCTGAACTTTTCGTTCTTGGGGGATGCGCTGGGGCCCCTTTTTTTGAACTATTTAAACATGACAAATTTCCCCAGTCGTTACTAACCCCCTCCCAAAAAAAAAATTTTAGGATATACAACAATTGTTTTCCAAAGTTTAAACCCGGGTAAAAAGAACAAAAATACAAATGCAAATACAAACAAAGTTAAAAAAAAGGAAAAAAATTTCGCACACTTCTTGCGGTAATAAAAGTACATAAATGAGAATACAAATCATAGTTAAAAAAAAGATAAAGAGCCCGCATACTTTTTTTGCGGAAAATAAAAAGATCATAATGCAAAAAAAAGACAAAAGGGAAAACAAAAAAATAAAAATTCGCGTACTCTTTTTAATTCCTTAATAAAAAAAAATATCCCCCCCGCATTTAAGCTGTTTATGCCCCTTGTTGAAAAATACCCCCCCCAGCATTAAGCTGCTTTTTTCCTTTACATAAAATCACAAGCCCCCCTTAAAAATATCTAAACACAAACTCCATTTTTTCCAAAAAACCAAAAACAATAAATAAAGATCGACTGCCCCGGTTTTAGTGTCTCGCTACATTGCTGCGCGAAGCCCGCCATAAACTCTTTTGCTGACCCTTTTTCCTCCTTCTTGCGGGGGGAAACAAAATATTATCGACTGTGGTCAGGCGATCGATGCCTAAATCCGCACTAGTGGGGGGCGTGTAGTATCTATTTGTGGTACGTCCCTCCTTCTTCTTAAAGGGGCATTTCTTTCCTCCTCGTTGCGAACATTTAAAGGGGTGTTGTCCGACCCGCCTTCGGTCATTATTTTCTTCTTCCTGTTCCTCTCTCTGTTCCCTTTTTTTTATGGTTTTTTATTTTTAAAATTTTTTTCTTCTTTTACTTTTTTTCATTTCCGCGTTCCGCGTGGTTGAGCCGTCGGGGCCACTCGAGCGTAAACCCCTAGTTTTGCGCGGGGTGGCGATTTTGTGTTTTTTCCCAAACCCCTTTCGGAAATTTGATTAAACTTTTTTTTTTGGAGTCCTATAGTCCTTATAACTCAATACATTCTGGAACGAACTCCTTGAAAAGGGGGCCCAACACCTAAACCTAAAAACCCAAGTGTTGCAAATTTTTTGCATCACGTAATTCTAAGCCAAAGACTTTTGTAAATATTTACTACCAAACAAACAACTGCTTTTCTTCCAAATCGATAAGGTCTTTAACGATTTCCATTTTTCACCTTTTGGTTACATTGTTCGCGCCCCGGCGATGCCCCCCTGAACGACGTGATGTTATGCCGAAAACACCCCCGGGACAATCTTCCTGATCAACATAACCCGATTGCCAACCACCCGGGGTGCGCTCCTGGGCACTATGCCGTTTCGATGTTATGCCGAAACACCCCCCAACAATCGAAATAAAAAGTTTTCATATAACGATAGAAGCCCAAAGGTTTCTCCGGGCGACCCCCATTATTCTTGGCACCCCGTCCTTGACCCCCTGGCCTGTCTAGGCAGATATTTTCTTGGGAAAAAAGCAACGGGTCATCGGGCGGAAACCCTACAAAATCTAAACCCCAAATTTTGGGTTTGGTATGGTGTGATGAAAGTATCGTGTTGTGTCTGTGTGTGGAAGTTGACCCTGTGTTTTCGAGCAGTGGTACCCTGCGCGCCCTAGGGCCCGGGTGTTTACCCCCCCTTGGTACCCCTGTCTCGGGTAATGATACTCCTGCGGCGACCCGTAGGCCGGTGTTGTACCCTAAACCCTTGTGTACCCCCGTTTCGGTATGATGCTTCCTGGGCGACCCGTGGGTCGGCTGTTGCCACTACCCTTTGTACCCTGTTTTGGGTAATGATACTCCTGCGGCGACCCGTGGGTCGGCTGTTGTACCACCACCCTTGTGTACCCCTGTTTTGGATAAAGATTCCTGCGGCACCCCCTGGGCCGGCTGTTGTACCACTACCCTTTTGTACCCCTGTTTTGGGGGAATGAATGCTCCTGCGGGGACCCGTGGGGCGGCTTTGCACCACCACCCTTGGTACCCCTGTTTTCGGTAATGATACTCCCCGGCGACCCTGGGTCGGCTGTTGTACCACCACCCTTTTGGGGTAATGGTGTGTGTTATTGTAAAGGGGGTGTGCGTGTGCTTGTGTTGTATTGGATTGTCTAGTGTGTGTATTTTTACCTTAACCCTTTAACAAATGGACAATAGTAAAAACCAGAAACTTTTTAAAAAAAATGATTTTACTTTTTTAATGCAAAGCAGCATGGATATTACAAAATGATAACTGCTCTACCCAAAGGTCTTGGGGTTTGAAATGGAATCATAAATGAAATTTAACATAAAAAAATAATTATTTCTATAAGATCATATGTGGGACAAGGCCCAAAAAAAACCCACGGGTAGGCAAAAAAAAATACAAATCTTAGTTCTCCTAGGAAAAAGTGAAAAAATTGGCAATAAAAAAACAACGAATTAAAAAAAAAATTTGGGTTTTACCGTTTTTTTCCGGTTTTTGTTCTGATTGTAAAATTGGCTTTGATAAAAAAATTTTAATCCCCCCGGATCGGAAAAAAAAATTACCCAAATAGGACTTAGTCGATTTTTTAGAACACAATCCATAGCTAAATTCAGGCTAAAAGAAATTATTCGGTCTTAAAACTCCCGGGGGGAGGCAAAATTCCCCAATGTTGGCCTCTGATTTTCATACGGCTTGCCGCGGGCCAAACAACGGTTGGTGCGGCCACGGCGCCAAGGCCCCGGGGCCCGGGAGAAGCCCATTTTTACCCTGAAACTGCTGGGTCGGGGATTCCTTGAGAAAAGGAAAAGAACAACCTTGCCGCGGACTTCTCCGCTGAACTGAACTCCACCATCCTACGCCCACTATATAGGGTCGACTCGAGGGTGGGGGGAGTGAAGCCCTATGCGCAGGCGCAGGTCTCTGCTAGTTACAGATTTTTTTCCGCTAGCAGCGCAGTGCGCTTGGTACTAGTTCGTGACAGGAGGGCAACTTGGGCGTGCCAAAAATCTCTAAAGGTTATTGCCAACCTTACTAGAAAAATAGCTGACATGTTTTCAAAACAAAACAATGAAATTATGCCAAATGTTCGTAATTTTACATACGCATGATTATGCTTTCACATACATGCAAGAAAATAAATTAATGACCTGATCAAATTTGCTTTGTGTGGTATGCATTGAAAATCTCCCCTTGCTCCTGCACCATTTCAAGTAAAACAAGGTGACTAGGCCTAGCCGGTTTGCATGATTGCTTATTTTGGCCTATTACACTATTCGTCTGTCAATGTTACTTCGAACTGACTCAATAACACTACAAATAAAAGTGCTCTTACCTCTTGGATCAAATAACACAAATAATATGACAAACAAAAATGTGTTTTTTGGAGCGGGGGCGCGTAAAAGTTTGACAGTCGAGCGCGGATTTTATATTTCCGGATCCCCACCCCGTTAACTTTTCGTTCTTTGGTGGATGCGCTCGGCCCTTTTTGAACATTTAAACTGACGACTGTCCATGTCTTACAATGTGCGTAGTGCCCACCAGAGGTCAAGAAAACTACGCGAAAAACCAAGACCTCGCGTACAATACTCGACCTTGTACTAACAAACAACCCCGCCCACCTAGGGGAAGTGGAGGTTATCCCAGGCGTGAGCGACCACATGGCAATAAAATATACACTGCAATGGCAGCCGCCTAAACCTAAAGTTGTAAAACGGCAAACGCTAAACTACAACAGAGCAAACTGGGGCTTGCTAAAGAAGTTACTTAGTAGCAAAATGCCGTGCATAACAAACGGGGAACATGACGTGGAAACAGTGTGGTCAAAATGGAAAGAAACTTTTTGGCAGTGTGTGGAAACCGCTGTGCCACGGGTAAAAGTAAACTCAAAAAGGAGGCCAGCATGGATAAACAAGTGTATAATAAATAAAATTCACAAGAGAGATAAATTGTACCGCAAGTGGAAGAGTAACAAGTGCGACGAAAAGTGGGAAGCATACCGGAAGATACGCAATCTAGTAAAAATGGAAACACGAAACGCACACGACACATACATGTGGAAGCTAGGCGACGGCAACCCAAAAAAACTTTGGGGATATGTACATAGTAAAAGTGGCAGCTCCGCGCCTCACCACTTCACTGTAAATAATGTAAATGTAAGTAACCCGCAAGCAATTTCCGAGGCATTTGTAACCAAGTTTCAAAAAAACTTCTCTCCCCCTAACGATTCAAATGACAACCTCTGTCCCCCAAACTTCCCAAAATCACACGAACACCCCCCTCTCCAATCAATCCCGTTTCTTCCTCTTCAAGTAACCCGAGCCATAAAAAAAATTTGGCCCGGCGGTGCCCTGGGTCCTGACAACATACCTGCTAAAATACTATATGAATGCGCCAAGGAAATCTCTCCATCACTCTGCCACGTTTTTGAAACTTCCATGCAACAATGCAAACTGCCCAATGACTGGAAGCAGGCCAACGTTGTTCCTGTGTTCAAGAGTGGGAAGAGAAGCGACGTCAACAACTACCGCCCGATTTCCTTGACATCTGTTGTTGGGAAAATCATGGAGAGGGTTGTCAACAGTAGAATAATGGCACACCTACACAACATGCAAGCGATCAACATGCAACAACACGGCTTTCTACCGAGGAGATCATGCGTCACTATGCTCGCTGGGGTCATTGATGACTGGCAACAGACGCTGGATGCTACTGCTGGTACGCGGATCGACGTCATATCACTGGACTGGGCGAAGGCGTTCGACAGGGTCCCTCATCGACGTCTGCTTGCCAAGCTCCAGCGTTACAACATTCAGTTCAGAGATTTCGAAGGCCTCCATAAAATTTCATCGCAATTGGAGTATCGGTTTAGCCGGAATCGTGCGGACAAACAGACAAAAATACAAAAAAAAAGAAAAAAAAAAGAAAGAAAGAAAAAAAAACATTCGGGATTTTTTTCTCCAGTGTAGTGAAATGGAATCTTCGCTTCGCTCGCTACGCTCATCCAAAAATAATTGCATGATAAGGGATCAAATTGTTATGCACATATCATGAATAGTTAAAAAATTGACTTTGTTAACGGTTGTTTTTAATCTTGCAATTTACGTACAATGGATCAATAATTAATTATGCTTCATCGGCATTGTCCAACTTAAATCCTGAGCTGTATTGACGTTAGTATAATAACCTTGTTCGTTCTTCGGCATTACTTATTGTTCTTGAGTTACAAGACGGACTATATAATAAACTCGACTTCGATAACATAAGAGCAATAACTCATTCAGCAATCTTTGAACGTGTCAGCAGAGCAGCTAACAGTCTTGGAGGCTTGTAAGTATACATCATTATATTGTGCAACAAACAATAAGACAATTTTCAAATTTTCACCATCAACATATTCTTATTCATGGTTTAAAAAAATTAAACATTCATAATTGTTTGCCGTTGTTTCTATTTTTGTGTGTTAAATGATCTTACTTTGACAAAGGATATAAAACAACACTTGCCAAGTTATTACATACTTTACGATACAAAAATATTTTACAATCATTAAATACGTGCAATAAATCCAAATTAAGAAACAAATACAAAAATATAACAAAAAGTGATTAATTATGAAATACACAGAAATTTAATTGTAAAAGTAATAATGAAATAAAATGATCTCAAATTTTTAATTGGTGAGGTTGGTTGATACTATTAACTGTTTAAATGGCTAAAATTTTTTTTGAAGATTTCTTGAATTCGGTTAATGGAAAAATATCATCAATACGATCACATGGAATGTTGATGAAATTGTGATTTCTTGACAAACTAAACATACATACATAATCTTGGATAGATTGTGTTAGTCAAAAAAATATATTTAGGGCGCGTCCGAAATGGGGAAATAATGCACCACTCTTCTGACTGTGCTTGACAGATCCAGTCCCAGGCAGATTTGCACTATCTGAGCGATTTTAGATGAGAAAATCGAAGAACACATCACCGACATATTATTAATTATTATTATGTTTCATGTACCCGTTCAAAAATATGAGTTGTTGGTGTTGATCATCGAATAGTAAAATTGAATTTTTTAAACCACTTTAAAGCACGGGCTTGGAATTCATATTATTACCAAAATATGACCAGGATAAGCTTATTAAAATGCGAACTACCGAGCTCACGTGGATCTGCCATGATGCGATAGTTCCGTTTTTACAACAAAAATAGCTGCCCCACCTGCAAGCTTTCTTATGTGGTGACTGATGCATCAGACGTTTTTGAAGACGAGTACTTATCAGGTTTTATGTATTTATTTTAAAATTATTTTTTAGTGACTTGCTCCGAAAAATCGGGTACTTTACTACCCGGAACCGGAACCGAAACCAAAACCTGAAACCGCACATCCCTAAAACTTGGCACATATATGTATTTTTTCACAAAAAGGTTTCTATGCTATCCATTTTGTTGTTACTCCTCGACGTGGTGATCGGTTCCTGCAAAGAGGATACATTCGTTTTCATGTATATAGACTACACCATTCATCCGATCTCCATAAACTTGGCACATATATGTATTTTTCACAGGGAAAGGTTTCTATGCTATCTATTTTGTTCTAACTCCTCCACGAGGTGATCGGTGCCTGCAAAGGGATACATTCGTTTATATACATATAGACTACACCATTCATCCGAACTCCATGAAACTTGGCACATATATGTATTTTTCCACGGGGAAGGTTTCTTCAGAGATCGCAGCAACGCGCGACGGGTAAGCTAGTTACACATATTTAAAAAAAAAAATTGTGTCATCTTTTTTCTCCCAACACAACCGTAAATGCGAGGGTCTCTTGCACTTAAAAAGTGGAAAGTTTGCTTCTTAGGCTATAAGCACAATTTTAATTAAATCATTTTCATAACAATGGGATATTCTTTTTTTAGTAGAATTGTCAATTTGTATCGTTTTCAAATATATATATGTTCAATCATTTCGCATCAAAAACCTTAAACGTATTTCGTAGAAATAAAATTTGTTATTATACAAATCAAAACATTGTGAAATTCTATGAGCAATAAGGTCAATAAGGAAACTTCACGTTGCTAGAAAATCGTTACACACATAACAAAAACTTGTAAAAATACAGCCAAACCTTACACACTCAAACGAAATGAGATCTGAAAAAGGGACAAGCTCATCTACCCTTCCACGTTAGCGCATTCTTAATTCATAAACGCACAGTGTCCCGTAACAGCATCCTTGACAAGCTTGGTTAAATAGAATTTGCAATTATTAATTTAAATGTAATAGTTCATCCAGGTTCTTTTTAAGGGCGTGAATGCGGCCTTATAGGTTTGCACCAAGTTTATAAATGTATGTATGTATGTATGTATGTAATGTATGTATGTATGTATGTATGTATGTATGGTATGTATGTATGTATGTATGTAGTATGTGTATGTATGTATGTATGTATGTATGTATGTATGTATGTATGTATGTATGTATGTATGTGTGTATTGTATTGTATGTATGTATGTATGTATGTATGTATGTATTATGTATGTATGTATGTATGTATGTATGTATGTATGTTGTATGTATTGTATGTATGTATGTATGTATGTACTGTATGTATGTATGTATGTATGTATGTGTGTGTGTATGTATATATCCGTGTACATTTGGAACGCGTCGTCAAGACCCATGCATTTATTTGAGGTAGAAGGTATTAACCAATGCCAACGAAACTTTACAGGCATGAAAACAAAAGAACACTGCATCACTCCTAAAAATTTCATACTTTTTTGAGGGGCGTAAAAGTTCCTAAATGCAAGTTTAGTCGGCCGTAAAATTTTGACATTTTAGACATCGCCATAGTTTTTCATCAAAAGTCTGTTATCAATTTTGCGTTATCACAACGAAACTTACATACCAGAAGATTTGATTGTTTGTCAATAGAATACTACCAAAAACAAATTCATGACGTCATTAGTTGCGAACCGACGTGTGACAGAAATTAGTCAGATCCGTGTACATTTAGCGCACGTCAAGATTTATGCATGTATTGAGGTATTTAGAAGATATTATTTGATGTAAACGAAACTTTACAGGCATGATTCCAAACAAAAACTGCATCACTACTTAAAATTTAATACATTTGTGTGTGGCGTAAGTATTGTGAAATGCAAGTTTCATTTACATATTTTTTTTAAGATCCGTGTACATTTGGCGCGCGTCACAGCCTACGAATTTATTTGAGGTAGAAAATATCAACCGATGTAAACGAAACTTTACAGGCATGATTCCAAACAAAAACTGCATCACTACTCAAAATTTCATACTATTGTGAGGAGCGAAGGTGTTCTCAAATGCAAGTTTAATTTCCTTATTTTTTTATATCCTTGTAGGTACATTAAGCGCACGTCAAGACCTACGCATTTATTTGAGGTAGAAGATATTAACCGATGTAAACGAAACTTTACAGACATAAACCCAAAAAAAAACTGCATAATTCTTTAAAATTTCATACTTTTGTGAGGGTCGTAAGTGTTATTTAAATGCAAGTTTGATTTACGGAGTGCTTTGAGATTTTTCAGCGCGGAAAGACAAATGAATTTATTTGAAGTAGAAGGTTAAAACATTTAACAACGAGATTTAGCATGGAGGTTTTCACTACTGTAATGAATCTGTGTGTAAATTTGCAATGTTATTGGTTGAAAAGAAAAGTCATATTATTATTCCGAGTATGATTTTTGGGGCCTACTATTCAGCATTTCATGATAAATGATATCATATTTAGTATATAAACATTTGATAATTTCCTATATTATTGAATATTAACAAGAAGGTAGTCACTAATGTGATAAAAATAGCTGTTTTTTGCAATGTTATTGGTTTTTGTAACTTTAATGCGTAATTTTACTTGTGATAACAGTAAATTTATTTTTAAGAGTTTACCGTCTGGCTTTTCTACATTCATCTTTTTCCAATGTGTCGTTATCACATTAGGAGTCAAAACATATAAAATTATAACCTTAAACTATACAAATATGTCGGATTTATTAAATTAATAGTTGTTTTTGGAAGAATACGAATGTAGGGGTGACCAAACAGTACGCGTCGATTCAAGTTACCTTCCTAATACGAGAATAGCATATTCTTTTGGAATATATTTTTCTCGTAAAAACAATATTATAATTATTGTAACTTGCTTTACCATAATTCTATTTTCTTAATATGTCAACCATAGATATTGAACCCCTAATTTAGGCTAGATTAGCAGTCGTTGGTCCACTTCCGTGACAATTAGAAGCCATCTTGAAATTCCAGTTTACCTGTTAATCAAATGGGAGCGATTTGTAGCACAAATAGTTCTCAAGATTGGCGCCAGGTTGACAGGTGAGCATACTAGCCTTTAACACCAAATGATTACTAAATTCCCTTATGCATAAACTTCTTATTGTTTCTGTTTGTTCAATACCATGCTGCACAAGCTAAAACCATAACAAACAATCCCGTAAAATACTTTATTGCATAAAATAAGCATCAATTAAAACGCCAAATCGCCATCTTGAAATGGGCCGATTGACTCTTCAATTTGCTACGCTCGCGCCTGTGGGGAGGTATAGGAGACTGCTAATCTAGCCTACAATAGGGGTTCAATATCTATGATGTCAACAGCGAAAAGTAAAATACGAAGAGACTCCATGTGAATATTATTGCCAAATGCAAAGGTGATGTTGAGGATGGGGGGGTAGGGGGAGAGTGTCGGTTGTGTGTGTGTGGCGACTGCACATGGGATCACATCTGGAAAGTTTAAGTCCTAACTAGCCACTTATCTCTCAACAAATCAATTCCGAAGTGTTTACAACAAATTGGAAGGCCATCATTTTTTCTTAGTCCCGAGTGCAGTCAGTCCTATAATATATAGTGAGTGCAAGACTGTGTGCGGGAGTTTTCGTGTGATTTCTAGCTTACTTCTGGTTTGAATTCAATTACTTGAAGTTGATTGGTGAAATACTTGAAACCATTTGCAAATATTTCGGGATTGTCGTTGTTCGTGAAGTGAACGATCAGCGGCCACTCAATTTAATGTATTTCTAGTTATTCGGTTTGCAGTTGAAAATTTGCAGTTGATTTCATATAGTTGGTGCAAGGCTGCAGGCTCATGTCACTTTGTGGCATAGTTCGTGGGGCTTATTACCTTGCCTGGTGTCCCTATAGTGCGTTGTGCGAAGTTCACCCTTGGAATTGTATACATAATGAGCTATATGCCCTAAATTTCACCGATAGTGTTGGCTCGAGCGCTAAGCGCTAGACTCTGATTCAGGAGGTCCCGGTTTCGGATCCCGTCGAGACCGGCAATCCTGACTGCAGGTTTTTTCCGCGGTTTTCCTCAGTCGTTAATGCGAATGCAAGGGATTAAATCCTCTTAAATAGCCCTCGGACATCCCTTCACAATTGTCCTATCCGCAATATACCTAAAGTTAGTCACCTGGAGATGGTCACACTGGTTAAATCTGATGTGTATTCCCTACAGCGGCATCCTACAAAAAATTATTTATATAAAGTTGAGACTTAGCAAAATTGTGATTGCATACACTGTAAAAAAAAACGTGTCAAAAAACTGCATTTGTTGTAGGAAGTAGTGCTAACAAAATATATTGTGGTATTTTAATTGTAGCAGGTATTATTTATTTTACTGTGAATGTTAACTTTCGTTAACAACCTCTACCAGTCATAATAATGATCATTATATTGTATTTTTATAACTGCGTTATTTTTTAAAACTACATCTTGATGTGATTTAACTTCAAACATTTAACAGTAAATTTACTGCAAATGTGCAGAAATAAAATTGTTTCCAGTATTAAATAAACTTGCCCCACAATGCAGTTATAAATCAAAATTTTCATCATTTACTGCAGACTTGGAATATATATTGACTGCAATTCGAATTTTCTCTTTTTTTACTGCAG
>JAMZAV010008341.1:0-25734 GCA_024449915.1 Sweltsa coloradensis
AAAAATTTTTTTGGTTCTTTTTTAAGTCAAGTGCTTAAGGATTTTAAAATGTTGAGGGGGCCAAAATGAAAGGATTTATTCCCCTATCTAATTCCTTCATTAATTAAGTAGTATTATAAAGGAAATATTTCTATCTACATATGCTGTGGTCAACTCACGGATGAGTGACATCAATTAAATTCGTGCGCAAAAATAAATTCTGTCCCTTCCATCCCCAAGCGTAAGTACCATTTTTCAATATATTAAAGGGTACGCCAGGTACGGCGTTATAACATGTTTCAGGGGTAATTTACATGTATGTAATATGCTAATATTTGGTAAAAAACCGGTTATTTGATTCTGGAGTATTTTTTTCACCCTCACCCCTTTAAATTGGTAGCTTCTCATTAAGCTCCAGGCTCACGCGCCCGTGGACGCTCTCACGTCGTACCAGGTATTTCCCAAAATAGTGGTGGTGGCGCATACCGATTGTCTAGTTCTAGCCAGGTGGCAGTTTTCTAGCCACATACCCCTAGCCAAGTTTAGAATATGATGTACCTTTCACCCACAATCATTGTTCCGTGACATGTTCTTTTTTAATATGTTTATTAAACATTTTTTTTGAAGTAAACGTACATCCTTAAAATTAAAAACTTTTTTTAACCCGGGGGGTGGTGCCCCTGTACGGGACCAGATACCCCCGGAGGGGATACCCCCCCGGTATCCCAGCCTGGGGATAAAACCCCCCGGTTAATACCAACTCTGGGTGGGACCCCCCCCGTATCCTGCCCTAGGGCTAGAGTACCCTACGCAGGGATGGAAAAACCCCCCCCCTAACGTGTATTAAGACAAAGGGGGTACTTGGCCCCGGGGGCTGGGATACCCCCCACGAATAACGTTTTTAAAGAAAAAAAAGGGGGTCTTGGCCCTAGGGCTAGGGTCCCCCCCACGATATAACGTGTATTGGGCAAAAGGGGTACTTGGCCCTAGGGCTGGGATACCCCCCCCCCCCCCACTTAAAACGTGTATTAGACAAAAGGGGGTATTGGCCCCCTAGGCCTAGGATACCCCCTCACGATACAACGTGTAAGACAAAAGGGGGTCTTGATCCTAGGGCTAGGAACCCCCCCAGATATAACGTGTTTAAGACAAAAAGGGGGTACTTGGTCCCTAGGATGGAAAAACCTCACACGATATAACGGTAAAAAGACGAAAGGGGGTACTTGGTCCTATGCTGGTACCCCCCACTTTTAACGGGGAATTATTACCAAAGGGGAGTTTTTGGGTCCCTGGGGTTTGGGATACCCCCTACGTTATAACTGTTAATAGACGAAAGGGGGTTTTTTTGACCCCTGGGGCTGGAATACTCCCCACATAAACGAAAAAATAAAAAAAAGGGGGGGTATTTGGTCCCTGGGTGGAATACCCCACGATATAACGTGTTAAAGCAAAAACGGGGTACTTGTCCCGGGAAAAGGAATACCCCTCACGATATAACGTGTTAAACGACGAAATGGTTTACTTGGGCCCTAGGGCTGAAAGGCATAGAAAAAAGGGTTTTTAATCTTTTACAGGTTTTTAAGTCTTGTATCCCCTACAAAAAAATTCCCTACCCAAAATGCTTAGTACATTTTGTTATATTTTATGTTTCGCCCCTTGTCAAATTAAATGTTTTTTTTTTTTTTTTTTTACAAAAATGTCTTTTTTTTTTTTTTAAATTGTGGGATGACAAAGGGGAAGACTTAAATTTCCCGACCCCCCCCAAAATTTAGCTCGGTTTTTTTTTTTTTGTTTGCTTTTCTGTCTGTTTTTTCGCTCTCTACCGGGCAAACGCATACCCATCTTAATGAAAATTGGGGGGGCCCCTTCGAAACTTTTGAACTTGATTTGCTACGTTTTTGGGTAAATCGTGAAATTTTCTCATAAATACGTACTTTTACGATTTCTTTCGATTTTTGTGCATTTTTTCGTGACATTTAAGGGTTTTTCTGACCAAAGGGGTGGAGCTACAACGTTCTTTTTTCCAGGGACTTGGGTTTGGGTGATGTACTGCTTTTTGAAAGAAAAAGTTGAAAAGCTACCCCAGAATCTTAAAATTTAAATTTTTAAAATATAAGTTTTTTGTTTTTTTTTTTTTTGCATATTTCGGCCATTTGGCCAATTCTGACCAAACGGGTTGGGGCTACAAACGTTCTATTATGCATGGACTTAAGGTTATGGTGTTGTAGTACCTTTTGAAAAAAAGTTAAAAAAAGTTAGCCAAATCTAAGAAAAAAAGCTTTTAATACAAGTTTTTACGGAAAATAATCCCAAATTGCGGTAACATAGCATCTTGACAACAATCACCATCCCCTAATGCGTGGCAGAAAAACAAAGCCTTGCAAAAGTAAAGATATCCCACGCAAAAAAAACTGAAAAAAAGGTATCCATAACGGGGCGGACTTTATCGTTTTCCTAGTTAAAACAATGGGAGACTGGCGATAAAGGCCTTTCAATACTAAATTTTGTCATAGAGTTGATGTTGGTTCCGTTTTGTTCGAAATTCGTGTGGTAATATGCAGTGCAGAGTTTTTTTTGTATTGATGTTTGAATGGGGATTTTAAATTTTTTTTAGTTTTTTTTTATTGAAATCTACTTTTTTTTAAAAATATTTTTTGAAAAAAAAAATTCAGAAAAGAAATTAAAAATTAAATTAAAAAAATACTCTCCATTTCATCATGACCCACTCTCTTTCTTTAAAAAAAACAAACATCGTTCTCTTTTTTAAATATTTACTACATCAAATCTAATCCAAGATAAATAAAAGGTCTAAAAAAATGTATCCTGAGAAAATGCTAGTGAGTTTTCAAAAACTTTGTAGTTTTTAGGCATATTAAAGCATATTGAGATCACGAATACAAAAAATAGTTATAAAATATTATTTGTATATAAATGTGTCCCCTTTTAATAGAAAAGTGATAAATAAGAATTTAAATAAAAAATTTTTAATTTTTTTTTAAAATTCCCAGTAGTTAGGGGGGGATTAGTACCACAATCAACAAGTAACTATAGAAACTTGGGAATAATCACCCACAATGGGGTCAAAAAACAAGTCTTTTTTGTAACGAAATGTTCAATTCCATTGTTATTGTAAACCAAAGCAATTTTTTACTTATTTTTTAAAATTTTTTTTGGGAGGTAAATAACTATTTAAAACCTCGTTTAAAAACAGTATAAAAAAATTTGCCAAACCAGAGGTTACGAGGATTTGGGGATTTTTTAAAAATTACAAAACGAAAATAACCAATATGGAAATAAAACAAAAAAAATTCGAAAATAAATTTCATTGCAAAATCAAAACCAAATTAAAAAACTAGGAAAACGCTAAATCCCGTCGCGTTGTTGACGGCACCTACGTCAAAAAACGACCCCATAAAAAGACATTCCCCTGTTACTCCAATAATCTTTAAGGTCCTGACCGATTTGCTGAAAATTTTTTTAAATAGAAGAGAATGTTGTACTTATTAACCCTGCAAATTTCATAACGTCGAAACATTTTTTTTTTTTTTTTTATTATTATATAACCAACGATCGGATTTTTTTTCCAAAAAAAACAGCAACCCGCTAGGGGGTATGTAAATTTTGCAAAATTTTAGGCGAAAAGAGAAACGGGGCGACCTATACCGAAGCAGAACAGAAAAAAAAAAAACAAAAACAACATTCGAGCCGTAAGAGTCAAATGGAGACGCTCGCTACGCTCGCCAATTAAACTCAAAAGACAATAAAAAATCACATCTCCACATGATTCAAAAGTAAATTAAAACTCCATTTTCAATTTTTTAATTAATTTTACAACGAAAAGTGAAAAAACTCGGTAATCAAAATCTCACAATTGACGTTGCTTTTGAAGCTCTACATTCTTTTTTAAACCTTTTTACTTCCTTTATTTTGTTAGAAAAAAAATGTAAATATCTATAATTTAAAAAAATGGTTTTTGATCTTTTAAAAAAAAAATATATAGGAAATTAAAATTTAAAAAATAAATAAAATGCCACAAACCAAAACTTTAATAAAAAGCCAAACCTTTCTCAACTAAAATAAATTAAATCTAAAAAACCAAGCAAATAATTCAATTTTAATTCACATTTAAAAAAAAATTTATACAGAAATTATAAAGGCTTAAAACTCAAAAAAACGCACTCGGTTTTGAATTTTTTTGCTGAATGGTGGCAATACAATACTTAAATTTGCATGGATGTTAATAAAGTACTTTTAATTGATATTTGCCCCGGTTTGGAAAAAAATAAGCTTAAAGTCCATTTCGAGACATAATAACAAAAAAGGGGGAAACTTCAACATGGATTTCAAATTTAAAAAAATTCCCCCCAAACCCCTTTTTCTTCCCGCGCGTCTGTGCGTTCACATTTTATTTAAACTTATATAATCAAATCTTTATCACTTATATCGTGAAAGGGTATTCCATCCCTAGAGACCCCAAATACCCCCCCTTTTTGTCTTTATACACGTGATATCGTGGGGGGATTCCATCCCCCAGAACCAAGTACCCTTTTCGTCTTATAAACTTATATCTGGGGGGTATTCCATCCCCAGAGACCAAATACTCCCTTTCGTCTTTTAAATCTTTATCGTGGGTGGTTTTCCTCCCTAGGGACCAATCCCTCCTTTCGTCTTTATACACGTTATATCGTGGAGGTATTCCATCCCTAGGGCCCCGTTCCCCCTTTTTTTTGTCTTTATACCGTTATATCGTGGGGGTTTCCATCCCTAGGACCAAAATCCCCCTTTTTCTTTTTTCCTTTATTTTGGGGGGGGATTCCATCCCTAGGGATTACGTACCCCCCTTTTTTCTTATACCTTAATCGTGGGGGTACCCCCTCCCTAGGGACCAAGTACCCCTTTTGTTTTTACACGTTATATCGTGGGGGTATCCTACCCTAGGGGGAAAGTACCCCTTTTGTCTTGTTACACGTATCATGGGGGTATTCCATCCCTAGGACCGCGTACCCCCTTCGTCTTTTTAAAACTTTTTATCGTGGGGGGGATTCCATCCCGGGGGCCACGTACCCCCTTTCGTATTTTTTCACGTTATATCGTGGGGGGGGATCCCAACCCTAGGGGCCAAGTACCCCCTTTTTTTCTTTTTAAAAAACTTTATCGTGGGGGGTATCCTACCCCAGGGACCAATACCCCCTTTGGTCGTAATATACGTAAAATTTGAGGGGGGACCTAGCCCTAGAGACCAAATACCCCCTTATGTCTTTAACACTTATATCGGGGGGGGGTTCCTACCCTGGGACCAAGTACCCCCTTATGTCTTTTAACACGTTATTCGTGGGGGGGATCCTGCCCTAGGGACCAAGTACCCCCTTATGTCTTTTAAAAACCCTTTTTTAATCGTGGGGGGTATCCTAGCCCTAGGACCAAATCCCCCTTTTTTTGCTAATAACAAAGTTTATATGTTTGGGGGGCCCCCAGTTTGGGGCAAAAATCCCCCTTTGTTAATCCAATTTATATCGTGGGGGGGATCCTACCCCAGGGACCAAGTACCCCTTTCGGCTAATAACACTTATATCGTGGGGGGGATCCCAGCCCTGCGTAGGGTACCAGCCCTAGGGCTTTGGGTACCGGGGGGGGGATCCCTCCCTAGAGCGGGTCCGGGGGTATCCCATCCCCGGGGTATCTGGTCCCTGCTAAAACCCCCTTTGCCAACCCCCCCCCCCCCTTCCCCTCGCGGCATTATGGGAGCGGTGCTCTCAGGGAACACCCAACCCTAAAAGACATCTTCTAGTTCAAATATAATGATTCGTCTTTTGTGGCAATGATCTACCTTGCGTCACTATGTGTATACCAAAGACAGTAAAACTACGAGCAGGGGCGGATCTAGTCTTGACTTATTTGGGGGGGGGGGGGGGGGGGGGGGGGTATTTTTTTTTTAAAAAATTTTTGGTCCATTTGGGCGACTTCCCCCGAAAGTGCCCCAAAAGTTAACACTTATAAGCGAGCAATGAATATCAGGGGTGGTCCCTGCAGCCATGTTAATGACTTTTTCTTAGTAGGCTTGGAGGCGCGAACACAAATCATTTAATAAATATAATTATAAGCATTGACTTAGGCCTACTATTGTAATTTGGTAATTGAAAGACTGCCGCAGGGTTCAGAGTGGGAGAATACTTAATAAGCACATTTTTAAAAGAAAGTAGTGGATTCAAATGTATATAAAAGAGCATCCGGGGGCTTGCCCCTGGAAATTGTTTGAGCTTTGGGTAGATTTGTAAAAAAAAAGCTAAATGAGGCAGTGTTCTTTTTGGGGGGAATGATTTGTAAAAAAAAAAGCTAAATGAGGCAGTGTTCTTTTTGGGGGGAATGGTGATCTGCAGAATATTTCCTTTTTTATAATTTTTTTTTCCAGAATATTTTTAAGTTCTATAGGGCATGGTGTGGTATGTATCTTTAGGTGATTTCACTTGTGAATCCAACAATGCTATTTTTGTGGTCGCTTATGCACGCAGTTCAGACGGACGCCGCCAGGATCGCAACGTGACAGTACCATCAGAGTCGATAAAGAAGTTTCGGGGAAACTTCTTTATCGACTGGTACCATTTCCTATTCAAGGTCACCCTGTATCTACTCCTAGCGGAGGTCTTACGAAGCCGTAAAGTAAGGTCATCCAGACGCGAAATTAGAAACCATCTTGGATCACAAACCACCTAGTTTTGTCATGGCGCCCACTACTCTGCGTTGTATTTGGTGTTGTGTTTTTATTTATATTTGAGCATATTCTCTCATTCAAATGACGGGGTGTGTAGCACCAAATTGTTCGGAAAGCTACAGGGAAGGTGTTAGACTATTTAGATTTCCTTCTTTTCCGAGAAGAAGAGCTAAATGGGTCTAAAATTGCAGGCGTGATGGACAGCATTGACAGCTCCAGATTGAGTGAGGTATGTAGCTAACCTAGCAAATTGCAATTATATTTTTATGTTCTGTATTTAGATTGGTATGGACTCTTGGCCCTCAGCAAGAGTTTAAAGTTTAACATATTTAATTAGGCCTAGGTGGGCATATCCTTTGGCAGGCTAGAGGAGAGGCCTAGGTCCCTAGGCCCACTTTGGCAGGCTAGTAGGGGCTTAAGCCCTAGATCTAGGCCTAGGCCCCAAATACTAGCCGCCTAGGCTTAGGCTTATATTTATTGCATGGCAAATTCATAATGAGTACTTCACTAAACCAAGGGATAGGGCCTAGGAGGCTAGGCCTAGGCCTAACCCTAGGCTTTGTGTGATCCCTTCTCCATAGGCCTAGGCCTAGGACCTTGGCCAAGTGATTTACACAAAGACCTGGTCATAAAGGGTTTAGGTAGGCCTACAAACAAAACAACCCCAATTAAACATAGGGCTAGCTAGGCTCTAGCAGAGTAGTTAGGCCTAGCCTCTGAGGCTAACGGTACCGGTACCTAGCACTGGCCTTCAATATAGGTTAATTGAACGTAGGCCTAGGCCTACAAAAACAAACTCCGTAGCTCCGGCTAAATTAGCAGTCGTCAATCTATCTTGTTGTTGTGTCTCTCACTCCTGCAGTTGGTCAAGGACCGGGTGGCATCCTAGGCGGCTAGTATTTGGGGCCTATCTAGGGCCTAAGCCCCTGTGTAAATCAATTCTGTAGGTCTAGGGCCTCCCCGGTAAATTTTAGTCAACCTATACTGTAAAAAATTAAAACCCAAAAACATAATTGTCCCTTCTTTTGGGGGAAAATTTTACCCCTTTCCCGTAGCTAGGGTTTTAAAATAGCAGGCGTAAATTTACCGTCACAGGCCTACCCCCAGTTTACAAAAAAATTTGATCATGAAATTTTTTTGTAGCAAAACTTTTAAATGCCGCAGGGTTTTTTGGGTATGGAAAAAATTGGGCATGTGGGGTGTAGGCCTCATGAAGTACAGGTTTTTTTTTTGGGCTATTTTAAACCCACCCTAACAAACCCTGGACCCAAAAAGGCCTAGGGTTTTCTTACTCTGTATAATTAATTTGGTTATTGTGAAAAACCAGACTGGGGCGTTTTGGTAAAAGTTAGTTTAAACCCAAAACCCGAACGAACGTTTTCCAAATTAAAGTATGAAAAAAACCCCTAGGCCAAACCCTTGCCTACCAAATAAAAGCTCCCGCACTCTTGCCCCAATACTGCAAACTCAAACCCCGGACCCTCTAAAAACTTTGCATTTTAAAAAATTTAAAAATAAATAAATTTGTCCCCAAACTCAGTTAAAAACCTGATTTTCAGGGGGAAACAAGCCCTTCCCATAGTAGAAGCACGGGAGGTCTTTATGCGGAAGTTTAGGCAAAATGCATAATTACCAAAAATTGCCCTGGGCCCCTACGGCTGGATAACCCTTTGGGGCCCTAGTTGTACCCAGGGGTTTTGGGGGACAAATTTAGTTTTTTCCCTTGTTAAGTTTTAGACACATCTTCCCTTTTTTGTCCACGGGGAACACAACAAAAAAACCTCCACTCCAGTGCCCCCTGTGCAAAAAACCCCAAAACCTAGTCCCGAAAAACCACCCAAACCAGTGAAAGACAACCAGCCACCTGGTGACAACCAGCCCCCAAAATTGCAAGACAACCAGCCACCAGTGTAGAAAACCCAGCCCCCAGTGTAGACAACCAGCCACCGGTGCAAAAAAAACCCAGCCCCTTTTGCAGAAAACCCCCTCCATGCAAGAAAAACCAGCCACCAGTTAGACAGCCAGCCCCTTTTTGCAATACAAATTTTTCAGCCTCTGTGCTTTGACCAACCACCCTTCATGAAAGAACATTTTTGCCACCGTGACAAAAACCCACCCTTTCACTGTAGGAAAACCCACCATCTGTGCGGGAAAAACCACCCATCTGTGCAGGACAAACCGGGCCTCCAGTGCAGGGACAACCAGCCACCTGTGAAATAAAACCAGCCTCACTGTGGGGAAACCCAAAGCCTTCAGGGGAGGACAATGGGCCCAAAAGTGAAAAATGAAAGATCGAACGACAAAGATTTTTACTCCCCTAGGGGGGTTTGGGGAAAAAAAAATTGTATCTTTTGTGTTTGTTTTTTGGGGCCCTAAAATTTTTTTCCCGGTCACTATACCAAAAGTGTAGGAAAACAATTTTTTCCAAAGAAAGGGGTTTGGCCTTTTAATTTCCCTCAGCCATTTGGAATAGGGTTTTCCCGGTTTGGGCCCCCCTCCCGGGTTTGCGGGTTTTGGGAGTTGATAGGCCCTACTGGGGTGCGGTAGGCCTACATTCGGTGATTTCCAAAAAAAATTTTGGGAAACAAAATTTTTTCCTTGTGGGGAAGTAGGTATTTTTTTTACTCGTGTCACGACCCAATTAGAAAAACGTTTTGAAGAAAATTTCCCAAAAAGTTTTTCAGGGTAGGCCTGGCCCCCTACACTTCGCCGCATTCCGAAAAAATTGTGGAAAAATTTTTCCCCTTTTGGGGAAAGTTTTTCTATTTTTTAAATTGTGTCGTGGGGCCAAATGAAAAAACATTTTTTTATATTTTATCATCCATTAAAAGTTTTTAAAAGCTTCGGTTTGGGTATCTTTTTGAAAGGAGTCCCCATATTAAAAAAAATTATATAATTTGCAGCATTTTTTAATTTTTAAAAAAGTTATGATTTAGGCGCATCCCCCTTTTTAATAATAAAAACCATAGCTATAAAAACTTTCTCATTCTCAAATTCAGATAGGGTTTGGCCCCCAAAAATATCAGCTTTTTAGAAATCCCTGTCAAAAACATGTTTTTAATAATTTGTTTTGAATGGGGGCCCCCAGGCCTATGCTTGGACTTTTTTTATAAATTTTTACCCAAACTTTTTTTCTATAGGCCGATGTTGTTTTTTAAATTGCCATTTCATATCAAAAGATCCTGTTGTGTCCTACCCTAAACTAGTTTTAAACCGGGACCCCGTCCCCCACTAGGCCTACCCATATGCTTTTTTTTTGTAGAAAACTTAAATTAATGTAATGGAACATTTATTTAAAAAAATCATGAATTTTTTTTGTTTGAAAATTAAACCTACTATATTATTATTTTCCCACATTATTATCTATGGGTTCCACCCTTCCTTTTTAAATTCCGCCCAAATTTTTTTTTTAAATTTTCCTTTAAGGTACCCTTTTAAAAATGGGACATAATATGGGGGGTTTTCGTTTAAAACATTTCCCAAAACGAAAGCATATTATAAGTCTAAAAGGTATAATAATAATAGATTGGGGGACTAGGATTTTCCTGACATTTTATTTTAAATTTTTTTTTGTAAAGTGGACCCATTTTACAGTAAAGTTTTTGGGGTAGGGGCCCATTTAAAAGTCAAACCCCTTTAAAAAAATTCCTCGGGTCACCTAGGTACTCTTTCCCTTTACTTGCCCCCCTGCTTTACAGCCCCTGTTTTTTTCCCCAATGCTATTTTTTTTCATTTTTTCCCCGCCCCCTTGAAATCATCAATGGGTAAGCCCACCTGAAGATTTGGGCTAAAATACAGGGTTGGGAAAGGGTGCATAATCTCAATATTATTTGGGGTTTGTTTTATACAAAACCTGGGACCTTTGGGGAGCAAAATTAGTTCAAATTTTCTTGGGAGTTTTTGGGTTCTGTTTGGTAAATATCAAAATTTATTATTAATAAATGGGCCCTAGCCTACTCCCCTGCGCTCCCTTTTTAAAACCCTTGCAAAGTCATTTAAGTACGGTAAGTTTTCGAAGTTACAAAGTTGGCCCCTTCCAGAAATTGGGGCCCGGGAAAAGTTGGGCCTTCCTTTTTTCCCTGACTTATACAAAAAAATAAAAGCCCATTTTTTTTTTCTTTTAGGCCTAATAAAATTTCATTATATAGGCCTAATATTATTTTTCCCAAATAATTTTTAAGTTACAAAAACGGCATTTCCCGATGATTGGGTTTGGCCTTGGGAAAAGTTAGGGCCTACCCTATTGTTCCTGGGCTGATAAAAAAAAAAATAAGGGCCCCTCAGTTTCGGGAATTTCAAGGGAATGTAGCATTTAAAATTTGGGCCCAAAAATCTTAATTTAAGTAGGGCCCACAAGTTTGAATTACAAATAAGGCCCCCTTTTCCCGATGCTTGGGTTTGGATGATTTTGTCTTGGGAAAAATTACCTTTTGTTCCCCGATTAAAAAAAAAAATCATTATAGCCTGTTTTTTTGAGTAGCAAAAGGCTATGACAAGGTTATATAGGCCGAAGGGAAAATATAGCCAGCATTATAATATTAGGCCTATTAAAATTTTATTTTGATTTAAATTAAATTTTTTGCATTTATTTTTTTTCATATAAATTTAAACCTATTTACGCGACCCCCTTAATGCTTTTACTGAAAAAAATAATAAATGCTGTGTTTTAAAGCCCCAAATTGAGTAAACTTTCCCCTGGACAATGCACTCGGGGGCCGCGCCCGAGTTTAATTCGCCGCCAATTCCCCCCCAGTTGTGATCCACATGGCCGGCCCCCTAGTGGGAAATGTATTCGGACGACCTTTATGGCCATCCGGCCCGTGGGGAGGGCCAAAAGGGGAAACCTAGCGGAAATCCCGGGGGCCTTGTTTTTCCCATTTAGTTATTATGGGGGGGTGTATACACTTTATGGGAAAGGGCCCTGCATTCGACCAGTAGCGGAAAAGTTCGAATTTTCGAATTCGGCCGTCTATTGGGGCCCCAAGGCCGCCATCTTTTAAGTTTACAACCCCGTGATTGGGACTCTGGTTTTTGACACTTTGCGTATTCTGTCGGGACCGCTGCACTTTCGTGGGATTAAAACGACCCCAAAATTCACGGGAGTTTAAATTTCCCCAAAAAATTAAAATATGGGGGCCCAAAGAAAAAATGCAGATAGCCGAAAATTTTTTTCCCCAAAATAACAACTTTATAAACTCTATTCACGCTAAGCGTGGATCTAGCACACGGAGGAACTCTGCGATCTAGCACAGATAATTTTTGCTTGCGTTGGTAAAATATATTTCTCTTTCATACACAAAGGGGACATTCCTTTTACCGCGCATTCATAGAACCCCCACCACTACCAAGCATCTGCATTCTTTCGTTGGAGCAAGTATACCACCATGGTATAGGGTATGTGTGACATTATTATAGTGGAGCAAACAGGCCAGTTCCTTGCACACGCTCCGCCGCTGGATGCACATACACAGCCTGTTCACTTGCTCTGATCTGTGTGACCATGTTGAAGTAAGAGTAGCCGGAGTTCATCACCTGGAAACAATGCGACGGTTCTTTGTAAATAAGTGAAAACCCAAGATGTTTGTCTAGGTTGGAGTACAGAGAACCCCCACCGGGGCTCTGCCCTGGACGCCTACAGTATGCGTATGTCCTGTGGACTCGTAGGTGTCCAGGGCAGAAGGGGGGGGGGGGGGTTGCCACCCATTTGTATACATCAAACTTTACAGGTACAGACAACACTAGAAATGTTAAAAATGTAGAGGTTTGTGGTTGATTTTGTATTAAATAGGCCTGGGCTAATTAAGAAAAAATGTTGGACCCCCAACTAAAGAAGTTTTAACCCTTTCTTGAATATCGACACAAGATTGAAAATTTGTAATTGTACGGACTTGAAGGAATCGCACAAAAAAATCTGTAACATAAATGGGAAAAGGGCTGAGAAATGAGTATTAAGTTACAGTTCTGTCGGAGGAGCCGGAGACCCAACATTAAAATGTTGATTTCCCTTCATGTAATCTATGTTTATATCGTTATTCATGTAATGCCAAGTGTGTAGACAAAAACATGGACTTGCAATGGGAAGACTCACATTCGAGAAGACCTCCATGGTGAACGGCATAAAAGAAGCCGCCCTGAGTTGTATAGGGTCTAGTGCTCGCGACATGACTATCAACATTGACCTCTTGAAGGTCACCGAGGTGTCCAGCCAATCACTGAAGTAGATCGAGTCACTCACGTTGCGACTCTGAAACAGGTTGATTGGTTGATGTTGATCCATCATGGACAATATGCATTCGTTTATAGAAACTATGTGAAGACAGAATGTCTACAATATTGATTTATTTATTGGATTCACGGTTACTAATATTTGAGCATAAAATCCATCTTGTCCGGGAATCGAACCCGGGTCTTCCGATTGACTGTTGGACGCTTAAACCCCGAAGCTATCGAGACGGTTTACTTAATAACTTTAGGATGCACCAACAATACAGAAGAAAGGTCTAATAAGTTAACCGTCTCGGTAGCTTAGAGGTGAAAACGTCGAGCCGGCAATCGGGGTTCGATACCCGGCTATAAGATTATTTTTTTAAATTTCTGGATTGATTTTCACTTAATGAATTACACCAAAGGGAGTTTTTCTCGATCATTAACATCTGGATATTTTATCCAATTATTGTAAACAATACTTCTTCATATATTGTGATATTCCTAAGATATTTGTGTCGAAATACATATGTTTTTACTTAATCATGTAAATGTACATACTACCATCAACTGTAACAGTCCCCCCCCCCCCGACTCCCCCAACCCTGACAACCGGAAAATCAGAGCTCGATCCCCGGTAGAGCCTTTTTAAATGTTTAAAAATGTACAAAAGTAAAATTATAATTGTTCATGCAGATGCTACTTTTTAGTTATTTTTAAATTATTGATATGACAGTGGTCTTAATTCCAAAGTATGACATCCTTATTGTATGTGCTATGAGATGTCAATGTATTCACTTCAAATTCAAAATTCTGTCTTTAAATAATTATAATATTTACTTGTTAGCTGGTAAATAAATATGTTAATAATATATTGACCAAGTTAGAAAGATATACCACGTACCTCGTCCGCCACCTCGCTGCAAGCCCAGAACATGGCGAAGAGTTGGAAGACGATCATTACC
The DNA here is from genome assembly GCA_024449915.1 of Sweltsa coloradensis. Taxonomy (NCBI): domain Eukaryota; kingdom Metazoa; phylum Arthropoda; class Insecta; order Plecoptera; family Chloroperlidae; genus Sweltsa; species Sweltsa coloradensis. The sequence goes on from JAMZAV010008341.1 coordinate 13,858, forward strand.
AAGTACATCAACCAAAGAGTTTCAAGCTAGGACCTTCCTTAGACATCTGCAAACACAAGTTCACACAGCTTTCAACGTGATTGCACTATCTGTATTTATTAAATAAGCATGTAGCCATTGTGAGGTTATGCCTGACAAGAACTCATGGGTTTTACAGGGCATTTACGGAATCTTTGTTTTACGAATCTGGCATTGTAAATAATAATACAGATATATGGAATTCATCTCTGTATTATTTCATGCAATGATAAATAACGTGGTCGTAATTATTACAAGTATATTTTCTTGATCTATCAAGGAAGCGGTAGATTGTCTATCAATTAAATTATCGTATTTTGTTTATTTCTGTTTACAATGTGAAGTTGCCGAGCTGCAATGTTTTTAATTAAAATAACTACAGTCACTTGGTCATGTTACGAGTATTAATTATTTATATAAAAATAGACACGGATAAATAAGGTCATAAACGAAGATTATAAATTTATAAACACACAAATAGGATTCGCAAATACTATCTTAAGGAGAGATTTATATAAACCTGACTCCACAACAACAATATTAAACAAATAAAAAAAAATTGTTTGTATAATATCATGATTGTATTAATTTCCCGAAACACTGTTTGAATTGATATTATTAAAGATTGAATATGAACTTAATGGTTTTTAATAAATATTAAAGAGATACGACATTGAAATACAGTAAGCTTCGCTCACTATTTTGGGTGGTTGTATCAAAATAGATATGGTTTCAAAATACCACCAAATAAACTCTGTTGCAATATGTTATGTTACTGGTTCGTAGATATTACCAGTAGCTTCCTCTTTCCCTCTGCCTGTTCATGTGCATGTTGCTCAATAAGCCACACAGTGAAGAGGAAGCTAGTAGTGACCAATGCACTTGTATTGCCATCTAGGGCGAGACCGTCCGTATTTAGTACATAAAGATCTGGGGTAGTTCCAGGAAGCGTCACGTACCGCCGCTGCTGTCTGAAACGCAAGCAGGTAACAGAAGCTCCGACCGACAGCTCGAAGAACAGGGGGAAGCTGATTTTTGTCTGAAGCAGTCAACGTATCTGTAACAGACAATAGGGGGAAAATTTTAGTGGGGGAAGTCAGTTTTGGGAAAGGTGACTTTTTTGGTTTGTAGTAGACAGAAAATCGTAAAGGGCCCCGAAAATTTTACACATGTTCCTCTTTGACGAAACACTGAAACCCTTCCTAAAATCCCAGCTTTAATAAATTTCTTCTAATCACCCTGGTTTTACAAAAACACTAAATAACTTACATTATTTTATTTTTTTTTTTTCTTCAGCAAAGCACTTTATAATTTTAAGCAGTGTTGGCTCGAGCGCTTACCGCGCGACTCTGTTTCAAAAGCCCCGGGGTTAAAATCCCCCCCCCCAACCCGGGAAAATCCGACTGGGGGGGTTTTCCGAGGTTTTCCTCGTCGTTAATCGAAGCAAGGGTTTGATCCTTTTTAAACAGCTTGGGAACCCCCTTCATAAGTGCCTTCCAAAACATACCCAGTTAGACAATGAAGAGGGGCAGAATTGCCCCCTGGGCAGGCTTCCCACAAATAATTTTAAAAATTTTTAAAAAACGCATTGAACCATTTAAAAAAAAACGTGTCTCCCTCACCTTCTCCCCCCCCCCCACCCCACGCGCATCCATTAACTTAACATTAACTTAACAAACATTAACATTAACATAACATTAACTTTAAACATTAACAAAAACATTAACAACATTAACCACCAATTAATAAGTATTTTAACCCCCGTGGTGAAAGCTAAGAAGTGCTTTTAAAAGGGAAAAATCTTTCCCCGAAAAACTTGTCGTGAAAGGGGACCATCTTTTGAGATGTCGAAACGTCGCAAATCAACCTCCAATTCTTAGAATCTGACCACCCGTAACATCCCCTTCCACCATCTCTTCATTCTCCCCAACCCAAAACAATTTCCCAAATAATTCCCGACATTCTACTAAAATCTTCATTTTTTGGGCCCAAAGAAGTAGGGGACCCTAGTAATTCCGGGGCCGAAAGGTGAAAGAGCTATGTTTTGGTATCAATCGATTCGTTTTATCATAGTAAAAAATTTTTGATGGTGAGGTCTTGATTTTTGGCTGACCCCGGCCATACAAAAAAAAGATGGCCGCCGTTTTCGAATTTTAAACAGCTTATCTTCGAAGATTTGCCCGATTTCAATTTCAAAGGTACCATTCGAAGGAAAATGATAGAAATTTAAATTTATGTAACAAATTTTTACGAAAATTCCTTTTGTTTGAGGTTAGTTCAAAAACTCTTAACTGTTACTTTACACTTTTCTTTAGGGAAACGATATTTACTGGGTAAAAAGGTTTTACATTTTTTTAAGTTGCTTTTTTTGGTAGATTATTTTATGTGTTTATAATAATATGCATTTAAGTTTGAAATTATAGCCTGAGTTTATGTAATTGAACGAGGGCATGTGTAGATGAATTATGTACTACTGTTTGATCTTTATTTTTTCAAATACATTTTGTCGGGGCCCAAAATTGGTAAAACCAATTAGTATTTGGTTAAATCGTCGTTATGAACCGAACTTAAAAAACAATTTTGAAGGGTTTTAAATTTGTTTTTTTTACTGAGACTTCCCTGGGAAAAAAACAAGAGGCCGCCTTTTCATTGAACTTTTAACAAAAAATTTTTAAAAAGATTTCGCCTTTTTCAATTCTAAAGGTACCTTTGAAAAGGAAATAAAAAAGAGCTACAAATGATATATCAACAATTTTCCGAAAGTTTAAATTTTTTTTAAGGTTATGTTTGTTTGAGTTTTTTGTATTTTTAACGATTTTTCAGAGCACAATAGGTGAAACAAAGTAGGGTATAAATCGATTCGGTTTAAACCCGAAATTTTAAAAATTTTTGAGGGGAAAAAATTTCGATTTTTTTACTGGGGCCCTTTTCCCATGGCAAAAAAAAAAGAGGGCCCGCCGCCAATAAACCCTTTTTGACTCGTATCTTTAAAAAAAATATACCCCGTTTTTTTAATTTAGATCCGTTAAAAAGGAAATTAAAAGAGAAAAAAAACTAAATTATCATTTTGTTAAAAACATTAATATTTACTGAGGTTTTTTAAAAAAAACCAAATTATTTACCACACTCGTCCCGGTAGGGAACTTATGGGATATTTTCATGACAAAAAGGGTTTTGATATGTTTGGCTTTTTTACCCGTAGCATTTCTTTATTATTCAATGGTCCTTACTTTTTATTTTCCGACAAATATATCCGGGAAAAGTTTTGAACGAGGTAGTGTAAATGAATAATATATGATGAGATTTTGATCTTGAGTTTGAAACACTTTTCGTAGAGGCACAATAATTGATGAAAGGATTATGTATCTGGTAAAATCGATCGTTAGAAACGCTTTAAAACAATTTTGATGAGGTCCCCCTTCCAAAAAAAAAAAAGAGGGCCGCCAAAAAAAACTGTGAAGCTTACATTTTTCTAAGATAATTGACAGTTCATTTCAAAGGTCCTTTTGGAAAGGTAATTAAAGGAGAAAAAAAAGTATAATTGAAATTTTCAAACTTTTATATTACTGAGGTTATCTTGTTATACACTCATTGTTCAGTTATGGAACAAAAAAAAGTATATAGTATATATTTTTTTAACCTTATTTTTTATGAACAATTTTGGACGCTGTTTTTTGGTCCCATAGACAGAAATAAAAAAAGTTTTTCCCCCGGGGGGATTAAACCCGGGACCAGAGGGAAAAGATGACAGATGACAACTTTTGGGCCAGAAAACTCTAAAAACCAAAAAAATTTTTTAAAAAAATTTAAAAAAAAAAAACCTCCCCGGGGTTTGGGGGGGAAACCGACCATGCAATTTTTCCCCCCGGGCCCCCGGGGGGGAACTTTTATAATTCTGTTTGGCCAAAATAACAGCGTCAAAATTTTTAAAAAAAAAAGGGGAAACAAAATATTAATAAATACGTTTATTTTTTAAAAAAAAATTTTTTAAAAAAATAAATTTAAAATTGTTTAAAAAAAAAATTTTTTTTTTTTTTTTCCCCCTACCTTTGAAAAGAACCCAATTACTTAGAAAATATGTAAGCTACCTTTTTTTCGGGCCTTTTTTTTTTTTGGGGGGGAAAAATTTTAAAATTTTAAAATAAAAATTTTAAACCAAAAAAACCTTTCATAATTATTTTGGCCCCTACGGTGTTTTAAAAAAATCAAAAACAAAAATCTCCTTTTACTTTAAATGCCTCCCAAAAAAAAATTAACTGGATATTTTGTCGGAAAATAAAAAGAAAATATTGAATGCATAAAAGATAACCGGGTAAAAAAGCTAAACATATTCAAAAAACACTTTTGGGCTGTAAATATATGCCCAAATTTTTTGAGAAGGGGAAAAATTTTAAATTTTTTAAAAACCTCAGTAAAATTGGTGTTTCAACAAAATAAAAATATAGTTTATTTTTCCCTTTTAAATTTCCTTTAAAGGGATACGTAAATTAAAAAGGTATAATTTTTAATGATATGCGAGTCAAAGGTTCATTGGCGGGGGCCACTTGTTTTTTGCCCTATGAAGGCCTCATAAAAAATCGAAATTTTTTTTTTATTTTTTTATTTAACCCAAAAAATTGTCCCCAAAAAATTTGTTTACATTTTTTAAAAAATCAAAATAAAAAAACCCAAAAAAAAAAAAATTAAAAAATTAAATTTTGGGGAAAATTTTTGTAATCTTTTATTTTTTATTTCCTTTTTTAGATTTAAATTGGGAAAACCAAAAATTTTTTAAAATTTTATTAAAAGAAGGGGGCCAGGGTTTTTTTCCCCGGGGGGTTTAAAAAAAATCAAAAAAAATTTTCCTTCAAAAAATTTGTTATAACAAAAACATTTTCCAAATTCTAAATTTTTACCAATTTTTTCCTAAAAAGTATTAAAATAAAAATAAAATGTTTTATATAAAAATTGGGTTTTATCTCAAAGGATCTAATTATTAACTAGCTTAATTTATAAAATTAGGTAAATGGAAAATTAAAAAATTTTAAAAACATAAAATAACTTTCAAATGAACTTTTAAAAAAATTAAAAATTTTTACCCAGAATACGTTTCATAAAGGTGTAAATAAACAGTTTTGATTTTTTTTTACATAATAAAAAATAAATTTTTTTTTAAAAAGTTACTTAAAAAAATTTTTCATTTTCCTTTTTAATGGATTTAATTTAAACGGCAAAAACTTTTTGGGTAGCAGTTAAAAAATTTAAAACCCCATTGTTTAAATTGGCCTCTCGAAAATACAGATTACCCTAAATTTTTACTTGGTCAAAGAAGATTTTTTACCTCTGCTCCACCCTTATGCCCAACATTTTTTAAACCCCCTTTCTCCCCCACTTTGCCAAACCCCAATTTTTTAAAACCCCCAATTTTGGTACCAAAACCAATTGGTTCCCCCAAATCTACCCCCAATTAAAAAGGGTTCCCCAAAAATTCCGGGGGTCTTGAAAAAACCAATTTTTTGGGTTTCTTTGGGATTCTTAATGCCTAACCCGTAGGATTAAAAAAAACGTTTTTTTCCCCAAATAAAATTCCCCCAGGGTTTTTATTTGGTTTTCCCGGGTAGAAAAAGGGCCCCAAATGACAAAAGTTTTTGAAATTTAAGCGTAAAAGGGAAACAATAGACCAGGAAAAAGTTTAGTTAATAATGGGGCGGCTTTTTAAAAATTAAAAATGAGTCCGGGGGGTTTGGGAGGGGAATAATTTTTTTGTGCGGGAAAGGCCCGTGGGTCAAGTAAGTTTAAGGAACGATGAAAAAAGGGGTTTCCCGTGGAAGATTCGAGAGAGCAAGGGGGGGATGGTAGTGTCAGGCAAAGGGGAGCCGAGGGGAGGTTTGGGGGATCCTAGGCCGGGGCCTTGGAACAGGAAGGGGGGAAATATAAAAGGGATTGGGCCAAGGGTTTTTTTTTAACCAGGCCAACCCAAATATTTAAAAAAAAAAATAGCCTCCATCATTTTTTTTTTTTCCTTAACCCCCCCTTTTTTTCTTTTTATTTTTTCTTTTTTTTTTTTTTCTTCTTTTTTTCTTTTTTCTTCTTCTTCTTCTCTTTTTCTTTTTCTTCTTCTTCTTCTTCTTCTTCTTCTTCTTCTTCTTCTTCTTCTTCACTAAGATTGTGATAAATGAATGTATTGTGTTAGGTTTATACCCTACACACACATAACAAAAACTTGTAGAAATACAGCCAAACCTTACACACTCAAAAGGAATGAGATCTCAAAAAAAGGGCCAAGCCCCATCTACCCTTCCACATAAACGTACAGTGTCCCATAACAGCATCCTCGAAAAGCTTGGCAAAATAGAATTGCGATTTTAATTTAACGTAATAGTTTACCCAATTCTTTTTTTCTAATTAATTTAAACGTAATAACATGCAAATTCTATTTTGCCAAGCTTTTCGAGGATGCTGTTATGGGACACTGTACGTTTATGTGGATGGGTAGATGCAGCTTGGCCCTTTTTTTAGATCTCATTCCTTTTGAGTTGTGTAAGGTTGGCTGTATTTCTACAAGTTTTTTGTTATGTGTGTGATCTCATTACTTTTTCAAGTTCCATTACAAAATTATTTGCCTAAAATATAATATTTTTATCAAAGTTGATTTAAATTCTATGGTATTAGCAGTAACAATATAGGATGTAAAATATCTAGACCCGGATTCATGAACATCTGGGTATAGGTGGTATAACCATGGTATAACGACGGTATAAGGACTGGACCCCAATTCTTTAGTTCGTGGGAGATGAGTTGAAAACGCAATTTGAAAACGAAGTCGTTTTCGTTTTCGAAGGAATTGGTTATTCTTGAACGGTATCGTGGAAAAACGTCATGGTTGTGAGTTGAAAGCATTGATATTAAACCCCTATAGTAGGCTAGATTAGCAGTCTCCTATAAACCCCCGCACAGGCGCGAGCGTAGCAAATTGAAGACTCAACCGGCCCATTTCAAGATGGCGATTTTGTGTTTTAATTTATGCTTTTTTAATGCAATAAAGTATTTTACTGGATTTTTTGATATGGTTTTAGCTTGTGCAGCATGGTATTAAACAAAAGAAACAATACGAAGTGATTGCATAAGGGAATTTAGTAATCATTTGGTGTTAAAGGCTAGTATGCTTACCTGTCAACCTGGCGGCAATCTTGAGAACTATTTGGCCACAAATCGCTCCCATTTGATTAACATGTAAACTGTCATTTTAAGATGGCTTCTAATTGTACCGGAAGTGGACCACCGACTGCTGGTCTAGCCAATTATATAGGATGTATATGGTTGAAAGAGTATCACGAAATCCAAGCTCTCGAAAAAGTTCTATATTTATTCTAGATGGCAGTGCCTTCATAAACGCGGGCCAATCGAAAGACAAGTTGTATGAAATGATTTGATTGTTGCAATTATGTAAACAAAAGTTGAGCAAGTTCATATCAGAACAATGTTGTGCTGGCATAGGGTTGGGTAGGCTTGTCAAACATGTAATGTAAGTATGAATTTTACTAGTCCTATAGCCAAATGGAACTTTAGACCTACACTTTTGCATATAAATAATTTTCCACATCTGGGCCTAGGCCAGGGACGGTTTCTGATTTGTTTTATGAGGTATAATGACACCTTTTCTCGTTCCACACAAAGAAGAAAAATTTTAAAGGTCCGCTATTTGTTTACGTATCGCACTTTCCCGCCTAACTCTGCTTATACCGTCAACAAGTTCAAGTAACTAGGGTTTACTTGTTGATTGTATGCCAAGTGTTTAAGGCTTATTTTAAAACCTTTATTTGGAAGCCTTCCAACAAAAATTTTTCAACTTTTTTTTCAAAAAGAGACTTTTATTTCTATAACCTTAATGTCCATGTAAAATATGAACATTGTAGTCCACCCGTCTGGTCCCGAATCGCGGGCCGACGTATTAGATGTTAGCAGTAGCAGTAGTAAAGGGAGTAGTAGGCAGTAGCTAACATCCTTAAAGTGATTTTGAGCATGTTTCAAGCCATTTTTTCACCAAGAAGGAATAATCGTACCCCAATAAAATTTGGCATGTGTTGTCAGGTACCTAAATCCCCTCGATTGTGATAGTTTTCAAGTTCACATCACGTTACATGACGGCTGGGTAACACCTCGAAATCACCCCAACTCTGCTTGGTGTATAAGGTGCTTGAGTGTGTAGCGCACCGCGGCTTGGCTGCGGCGCCCTAACGGGCACCTAGATTATTTTATATTGCACAAATCAGTGTCTTGTCCTACATATCGGTGTGCAGCAACCACACAACCTGATATACTTGGAAATTAGTTTGGATTATAATAATAATTAATCACAAATATAAATTATTTTCTTAAAATCAGATTTCACTAGTTTATTATTTGATGAGCGAAGCGAAGACTTCAATTTCACTGAACCCCCAAAAAATTTAGCTCGGGTGCTGTTTGTTCGCTCTCTTACCGGGCAAACGGCATATGCGATCTTGATGAAATTTTAGGGGACCTTCGAAATCTCTGAACTTAGAGGTGTATTGTTTTTGGGTACAATCGAAGAAATATTTCTCATGAATATCGTACTTTTACGATTTTTTTCGATTTTTAGCGCGATATTTTCGTGACATTTGGGCCGATTCTGCCCAAAGGGGTGGGGCTACAACGTTCATATTTCACATGGACATAAAAGTTATGGTGATGTATTGCTTTTAGAAAGAAAAAGTTGAAAAAGTTAGCCAGAATCCATAGAAATAAAGCTTTTAATATAAGTTTTTTGATTTTTTGTGCGATATTTTCGTGCCATTTGGGCCGATTCTGACCAAACGGGCGGAGCTAGAACGTTCATATTATACATGGACATTAAGGTTAAGGTGTTGTAGTACCTTATGAAAGAAAAAGTTGAAAAAGTAAGCCAGAATCCAAAGAAATAAAGCTTTTAATTTTCGTTTTTTACGATAAATAATACCAATTGACAAGAAACAATAGAAACTTGACAACAATCACCTTCAATGCGTAGGCAGCAAAACAAAGCACTTGCAAAAGTAAAGATATCCCACGCAAACTAAATACTTAAAAAAGCTCATCCATCAACGCGGCGGGACTTGAGCGTTTTCCTAGTATATGCCGACACCAAATGTTAAAATTAGATGCGACATTATAAACATATTTACAGTTTAACCAAGAACAAAATATAGTTTGATCAGGATAGAGTATACGTCAATCATTACATACTCCAACCGTTATTTTAAAGTGTGTTTTCCTAGGTCTTTTAAGACAATTTTGACAATAAATCACACATGTTAATTCTAGTTTCAACGAGAACGTCCAGTTTGAAACGCGCACTGCACAAAACTGACGCCACAGTAAAATCGTTAACGTCAAACTCTACTCTTTCATTATGAAACCTGTTATCAATGAATAAATGACATGAATGGCGCATTTGAACTTCGTAAGGTCAGATCGCTTATCAACCGTCCAAACAACCCATTTTACATGACAAAAATCCACTTTGAGAACTTGTACCTACAAATTGAGGTTTTGTATATAAACTTTAATTTTTCATTTTATTTTTAGCTCAAAATATAATACATATGAAGCTTCAAGGTCACATTGATAGGAAATGACAGGAGGTGTATTTGATGAATAATTGTTAGTGGAAACGTTTACTTTTGTTAGAAAAACCAAGTGGAACATGAAGTGCCCCGAATCGTAAGAGAGGCGGTGGAGATGGAGAAACGGAAACACAACATGAACACACGGGACGATGCTAAGAGAATTCCAGCCACATGGAAACATGTTTTGCAAGGCTGTCATGTTCAACCAAAAGCTCTCCCTGTGGACATGTTTTTAGGCCGTCCACCTCCGACAACAAGAGTTGACAAGAGGAAGAAAACTCAACAAGAACCCCTTGAGCCATCTACTCGTACGCTGAGGTCATCTAAAAAGTAATAGGGTGTGTTGATGTCTTCACAGTTTTTAAAATATCTAGATGCATATAATATGTTGTCATTAGTACCTGTTTTCTAAGAAATTTAGTTTTGTCTATGTATCTTGTTGCAGTGTATGTTATGAAGTAAGGTTTTGTTTGATTTTGATATTGTTTATTGTTTTAAATTTCCTTGAAGATGGGCAGGGAGAACTGCCCGACACGTTGGAACTAATAATAAAACCACATGGACTACCCGAAAATACAATTATATATATATATATATATATATATATATGTGTGTTATGACGAAGGTTTTCGTAGACCGATTCTGATGTTGTATCGGGTTTTGGGGTTTTCGTCCACGTGTAGTGTTTATTAGGTGGTGGTACATACCTTTTAAAACAACGTTTTGCCGGAATGTCCTCCAGCATCTTCAGGTTTATCTTTTTTTTTGACAGGACCGGGCTTGCTTCTCTGCTTCCTCTCCGATGGGCGAGCACGGACTGTACTATCATCCTCTCTGTGGGTGCGCGCGCAGTCAGTTTGCACGGACTGGTTTGGCTGTGTTGCGTCATTGTTGTTTATCGTGTTTCTTCTTCCTGCTTCTCGTGATGGGTCCGGAAAATATATCTTCAACCGCCCCCGGTGACGCAACGGTTTCCCCGTGTTGTAGCAGGTTAGTTTGTCTTGTTGGATTGTCAATGGCACGTGTTTCTTTTTTAGGCAGAACTGGTATCCACGATGACGGAAGACTACGACTATCATTTTGTTTATTTAAACTCTCTGGTCTCTTTTCGATCTCAATCGCTTCTCTAATTATTCTTGGGTGTAGATATTCAATGCCCGCCAACACTTTAGAGCTGTCAAAATCTATCGTGTGTCCACGTTGTTTGACGTGTTGTGATAAGGCCGAGGTGTCATCTCCCTTCGAGACGGCTAAACGTGAGCTCTGCATTCCAACGGGTTTTCACACAGGTGTATAGCTAAAGCGATGAGCCTTGTCCCTAAGCCAAAAACTGAAGAGGATTTAGAGAAACCTCTATCCACAGCTTTCTTGCCCTACGTTAAGGGGACTACAGATCACATCGGCAGATTATTGAGAAAAGAAAATATAAGAACAGTTTTCAACACAGACAGAAAAATAAACTCGATGATAAGAAAAGTCAAAGAAAGCATTCCTTTTGAAACTCACGGAGTATACTAGATACCATGTGGAGAATGTGAATCGACATATGTAGGTCAGACCGGTCGGAGAATATCGTCACGTTTAGCCGAACACCGTTTTTTTTAGCCGTCTCGAAGGGAGATGACACCTCGGCCTTATCACAACACGTCAAACAACGTGGACACACGATAGATTTTGACAGCTCTAAAGTGTTGGCGGGCATTGAATATCTACACCCAAGAATAATTAGAGAAGCGATTGAGATCGAAAAGAGACCAGATAGCTTAAATAAACAAAATTATAGTCGTAGTCTTCCGTCATCGTGGGTACCAGTTCGGGCTAAAAAAGAAACACGTGCCATTGACAATCCAACAAGACAAACTAACCTAATACAACACGGGGAAACCGTTGCGTCACCGGGGGCGGTTGAAGATATATTTTCCGGACCCATCACGAGAAGCAGGAAGAGGAAACAAGATGCCAACAATGACGCAACACAGCCAAACCAGCCCGTGCAAACTGACTGCGCGCGCACCCACAGAGAGGATGAAAAGTACAGTCCGTGCTCGCCTATTATTGAACGATGGAGGTGTATGTCTGCTTGTCTTCTTTACTGCTGTAGGATATATTATTGAACGATGGAGGTGTATGTCTGCGTGTCTTCTTTACTGCTGTAGGATATATTATGACGAGGAGGGTATTCTGCGTGTCTTCTTTACTGCGTAGATATATTATTGAACGATGGTGGTGTAGTCGCGGTCTTCTTTCTGGT